>BQNB010007989.1:911-88993 GCA_026074375.1 Tanacetum coccineum | reverse complement strand
GTGTGGTGTGTATAGAAGGGGGATCGTATCGAGGGGTCCCGTGTTCGAGTCTTGCTCACCCGGGCCCCTTGTCTTTCCCTCTTTTTTTTTTGGAAAAACTTTGTGAAGCAAAGTTGTTAAGCTCGTGGGGCTTAACAACTTTCTCAACTACAAGTTTTTCTGAAAAGCTCTAAATAAGCTAAAAATTAGCTTATTAACTCGACAGTTTGCTTAAAACTAGCTTAAGGCTGAATTTGGCTAAGTCATTTTGGCTCTTGAGGTCTAATAAGCTAAGTCTTGGACAAAATAAGCTAAAGGGGGCCTAACTAACCTAGATAAACTCTAAAAAGCTAAAAAGCTAAAACTAAATAAGCTTAAAAAGCTTAAGTGGACAGAAAGTCTAAAGTTAGCTTAAAAGCTAAAAAGGGCTTAACTATTGGACAAATAAGCTAGGAAAAAGAGAAATAAGCAAACATCTTAACACTCTATCCTAACTAAGCTATAGGAGCACAAATGAGCTTATGACATAAGCTGAATAAGCCAAAATGAAAAATAAGCAATCCCTACACTAAACTTGAACAAAAACAGTCAAAGTGCTAGTTTGAGCTTAAAAATAAGCCATCAAATAAGCTTGCTAAGGGCTGAAATTTAACAAGCTTGTCTAAGAGCTTATGGGCTCTCAAAATAAGCTAAATTCTTGGGCTTAAGTACACTGCAAGGCTAAGCAAAGAGAGCTTAAAATCTCCCCTTTGCACCAGGGGAGATTAATGCTTACAAAAGGGGCTTATTTGACAGCTTTTTAAAAGCTGTCAAATAAGCTCAAAACTAGAAAATAAGCTTAAACAGCTTAAGTACCCTAGCAAATGGACTTATGCACCAATTTTTGACTTTTAAAAATCATTTTAACTTGCTGAATTTGTAAAGTGAAAAAGGGCTTTTGGTTTTTTTTAAAACTGCTACTAAAAACACTTGGTGATTTTTGACTCAAAAGTCAAAAGACACCAAGGTGTTGACAGCTTGTTTAAGATACACAAAACACACACTTTTTTGAAACCTTAACTCAAAATCCAAGTGCTTATCTAAATAAGCACTTGTGGCTTTTTTAAAAATCCCACAGTTAAAAAGATAGTTTAGAAAACTTTTGGAAAACAATTTTAAAACTTAAAAACTTTTAAAACAGCTTCTAACCAGCAAAAACCTAAGCTCCTTAAGTCTAACTGTCCCAACCTGTTTGTACTTTAAAAACTATTTTAAAAACTAAAACAGCTAAAACCTTTTATCTACTCACACTATTTTTCACCTAATTAAGCTACTTTAAAACTAAAACCTACAGCTTAAGTGTAAAAATAAGCTAGTTTCTTAGCTAGCTACTTACACTTATTTTGACAGCATTAAAGAAAATGAGAAATTCAACAATAACTAAGTAAAGAAAACTTAAAACAGATAAAAGACAACTAATTAAGCATGCTTGAGTATTAATGAACACTAATGAGAATCAATAAGCTAATCTAACTAAGCTAAATTTACTCTAATTTTAGAAATAAGAAGTGAGACCTTTACTTTGTAGTCTCAGGCTACTAGGCTGCTCTTTCTGAGTGAGCAGCCTTAATTCAAGTCCCTAATGGCTACCTTAGCCTCTAAACCAGCTTAAAAGCTCAATAAGCTCTTTGTAGCTTATTACTCCAAATAGCTTCAACAATGAATCAAACTGAACTTAAGAGATCATATTTTGATATAAAATGAATAAAACAAGTTAATGCATGGCTGTTAACAAATTTTTAACTGAATTTGAGCTTTTTAACAAGAATAAGCTCAAATGAGCTTATTAGAGCTTATTGAAATAAAAACAGCTTAATTTTGAAATTAAAGCACAAAGAAACTTTAAAACTGAATTTTATTACTCAAAGAAGTAAAGTACAAGCTAAAGGAACAAAGGTACAAGTGATTAAAGCTGAATTTTAAAGACTTAAAAGAAAATGCTTAAAAGTACACGAAAACTTACAAACTGAAAATTAAACTAGCTAACTACTTCAAAAAAAAACTCTTTCTTTCTCTTTTATAGATGACCCGCTTCTTTGCATTGTGTTTGTTGTGTTTGTTTGGTGAGAGCAAACCAAAAACCAATCTTGACCCTTAATCCTGCCTTGGAGCTTGTTAGGATCATCAAAACCGTCGAAAAAGCCTTGGGGAGTTGTGGGATTGCCAACTTGGCAATCTTACAGCTGGGAAAGATAGTGGAGGAGGGGGGGAAGGTTTATCCAAGGTGTAGAAGAGATGCAGGACAAAGGAGGTGAGGCTAACCCGTGAGTTGGTTGGGATTTGAAAAGGGCGGGAAAAGGTTTATAAAGGGTTAGGGGTGACAGGGTGTGGGTTTGGGGTTTTGGCAAAATCGGCCCCTCAAAGTGTCTTGAGTTCTTGCAACCATGGTCCCTGTGTTGTTATAACTTTTGGGGACTTGGCAGAAATAGTCCTCAAGAGTTATATCACTCTTTGCACCGTAAGTCCTTATGTGTTATAACTTAGTGCTTTTGGCAGATTAGGCCCTTGTAGTGTATCTTTCCCATTTAGGCAGTTTGGCCCCTTGTCTTCTTTTTTCTCTTTTCCTCTTTAAATACAAGTTTAGGGTTTTAGCAATTTTAACCCTCAAACTTATATTTCTTGACTTGTTGACTTTTTGGCATGGGCTTGTACTTTGACTTTGACTTTTCTGTTGACTTGATTGACTTTTCGGCTTCGATTTGGCTTTGTCTTTCACAGTCTTTTCCATTCCGAGTCCGGTTTTGTCGTTTTGGCTTTGTTTTTCGTCCTTTTCTTAGTTATCCGTTCCTGCACAATACAATTAGCAAAACAAGCGTATATTTGGCATTTTAAGTCCGTTTTTGGTCATTTAAGCTCGTTTTTAAAGGTAAAAGGTATGTGTAATTAAACACATACCAGTAACTTAGAGTCAGCTAACATTGTTTTAGCAGCCTCAATGAGTGTCATATTCTTCCTTTCAGCTATACCATTTTGCTGAGGTGTCCTTGCTACACTATATTCTCTTTTAATACCTTTTTCCCTACAGAACTCATCCATCACTTTGTTTTTAAACTCTGTCCCATTATCACTTCTGATTATCTTTACTTTCTTATCCACTAGGTTTTCTATCTCTTTGATAAAGTTTTGAAGGATCTCACTTGTTTCATCCTTAGATTTTAAAAAGAAAACCCATGAAAATCTACTATAACGATTAGAACTAAATGAAACCATTACGTCTAGGAAGATAGCTAATTAAGTATTTATTGCACGTGGTTTAACTATTGGGTGGGGAGAGCATTTTCAGGAGCTGCCTGCTTAGGTGATCACGTAAAAGCTTTTGTGACCAATTTGCAATTAAATAAGGAGAATACTTACACATTACACTAACAAGGGTGATAGGGCAATGGGTTAGAGGAATCAACTATGGAGTAGTACATGATTAAGTGAGCACGCTTGTTTACATATACGAGTTCCCATTACTTTTACTTTTCTACATAATTAGATTAGTTTAGTTTAGCTTAGTTTAAAATCACATCTCTCAACATATTGAATTTACCTGCTTGCTAGAAAATATAAGAATACAAAAATACTCTTCTCTCAACCTTTATATTTTAGTAAACATATAATTCGAACATACCTCACTATTCCCCTAGAGAATGATCAATCCCCTAAATCTTGCCTATACTACACTACTGTAGAACTGTAGAGGGGGGTGAATACGGTTTTATTTACTTCTTCAAAGTTTATAAAACTTCAAGTCTCAAAGGAACCGAATAGTGTACTAATCTACTTTGCAATGAGAACAATAAGTAGATAGATAGAGAGAGAAACCACGAAATATACTGGTTCGGGAATGGGGGTTTAGTCCTTCCGTACGTCTAGTTGCGAATCCACGACACCTATAATATTCCTAGTATAATCCTTATGGTGGACTACAAACCGTATTATTCTTAACTCCACCGATATGTACAAAGATCGACGCTCACAAAGAAGAGTTACTACCTATAGTATTTTGCCATCGGAATCCACCCCTAAGAACTCGTGATTCGACTTAACCTATTATCCCTAAAGACTTCCCCTTAGAAGCTTACCAAACCCCAACTAGATCCCTAATGATCTAGGCCTGATCTCTCGGATATAAGACTTCCCTTTATAACAAATTAAAAGATACTTTGGTTTAAGAATCGATCCCTAACCTAGCCTTTGAGACTCAATTCTAATACAAATGGTATAGAAAGAAAACCCTCGACTCAACACACAATTATGGATTAGGTACTTGTGTGGCTCTCTTGCGGAGATGTGTTCACTTCAATAGAATGACAAGATAAGAAGATTAGAACACTTTGATGTTAGACTTAGAGGATATGAGAAGAGAAAAGAGAGAAAAGAATGTTTGCAAAAGGTAAGGAATACAAAGGCTAAGGGTAGGTATTTATAGGCTAAAAATCCCAAGGGAGTGAAAATACTCCGTGAGTGGCGCGCTTTCCATGCGTCAGCGCGTAGCTAGCGTGCCAAATTCCTAGAGTATTTTCTTTGGGATTTTGGCGTTTTAAATACCCGCACTTGTTAAACCCCCAATTGTACTTCACGTTATGACTTTTTAATCATTCTTACACTCAAGGTCAACCAACTCAAACAACCATTTGATAAAAGCGTTTGTAAAGTGTTTAAAAGAGATTTAGGGGTTGTTTGTCTGATATCGAGAAAGATAGAAAAGAATAACCGGACAAGGGTATTTTTGGTATTCCCCCAAAGTAACTAGTCTAGTTAGAAGCTAACCAAGGTTTGAGGAGTTGGTTATGGTACAAGGGAATATTACAATAATAATATAAACTTGGAGAGAAAGGTGGATGTTATGGGGGGAGAATTTAAAATTTGAATTTGAAACTGTATTTCAATATGTGTGAAATATACAAAAGGATAAGAGTGAGTTGTATGTGAATTGGCATGATATGATGTTGATGTGATGGAAAGGAGCCTCTTGATCACATTCAAAATGAATGGTAGAGATGAGATGGTAAAGAGGTAAGTTGAATAGGTGGAGTGGCATGATCAAGGGAAAAGATAGAGGAGTGTGTGTGTGTGTGTGTGTGTGCATTATTTGAATTTCAATCAATAGAGGATATGAGAGTGAGTTAAGTTGGATTAATGAGATGGCTTGATCAAAGGTTAGGATAAAAGTATGTGTGTGTATGTGTGTGAAATTTAATTGGTTTGCGTGAGGAAGAAGATGAATAGTAGATGTATGGTGGAGAATGTTTTGATGTGATGTTTAGGAGCCTATGTTAGAATGTTGGGGGACAAGAAGTACACAAGGTACAATGGTGTAAGAGAATGTGAGTTGTCTCATGTGAGGATAAGATTGGGGAAAGTTTAAGTAAGGAAGGTTTAGGCTTGTGAAGGTTTAAGAAGAAGAAGTGTGAAGATGATGATGATTAGAGTGAAATCAAATGATTGAATTGGGTTTATAATCACATTGCCAATAAGATAGAAAAGAGTGAGCATATGTGATTATATGACAGTTTGAGAAAAGAATGTTTAGAGTGTATAGAACATATAATCATTTGTTGGGTAAGAAGGGATTAGACAAATAAATATGAAGGATGTGTTGTAGGATTGTGTAGAAAGGAATGTTTAATCATTTGTTGGGATAGAAGGGATTAACAAATGATTAGAAGGATGTGTTGTAGGAAGTATGGTATAGAAGTGGTGTATGGAGGAATGTGAGAGTTTGTAAAAACATCTTGTATGTGTGGGAGGACATGTGAGGAATACATGTGTGAGTTTGTAAATCATTTATAAGTAAAGAGATAAGAAAAACTCAAAGTATTATTAACCTCCAAATACCACAAACTCAATTAGTCACTTGGACTTTAATCCATGATAATCAACAATGGATTTAATCACTAATAATCTTGATGCAAACAAGCTAAGTGCGTTGCATCTCAAGTAAAGCATATCCCATAACGGGAAGAGATGCGTTTACGCAAAGTGACATTTGACTTAGTTTGACCAATAAGGGAGTAAAACCCATTACATGATTAGGAACAACGTAGATCTGGATTAAGGTCAAATGAGTACTTTCATTTGATGGTATGTTGAAAGTAAGATCATACTAGGTTTAGAAAGAAGTTTAGTGTAACACCCCCAAAATATATGGCAACGGAAAGGTAACCGGGGGCGTTACTTCATAATACGTAAGCACAAGGTATAAGAGAACGACCTCTATATGAGTCGTTAAAAAGATATCCTCATTGATTTTGTTAAAATATAAATAAGTTTTAACAAATGGTCCCATGAGTTTGCATCAATATAAAAATCATAGTTTTAATACAATAAGAATAATTTAGTGCAAGAGGAAATCCATGTAAATAGTTTTGATGTATGATGACTCCAATGCACTTCAATAACGCCATTTCGAGTTAAGCACCTGAGAAATACATGCTTAAAAATGTCAACATAAAGTTGGTGAGTTCATAGGTTTAAGTAAGTAGTAAAGGTGGACCGCAAGATTTTCAAGACTATTGTAACACATACAATATCACAAAAAGTAATTATGATTGCGCTAAGATCATGACACTGAAGCTAAACAATGTTATGTATGCAAGTCATTGCAAAGTAAAGTTTCCCTCGGGAGTGTCCAACCCGAGACGCCAGCAGTCCGACATGGTATACGTCCGTTTGTTCTGCAACTCCAAATTAGGCTAATCTGTAATCATTTAAAAGGTAGTTGCGTCTAAAAGTAAAACAAGAAATGTGTCTCATCTCAAGATTTGTAAAATAGTGATAAACAAGTTAAAGCGGGGCTATAAACTCACCTTAAGTAAGAGTAATGATTCGGGAATAAGTCAATCAAGTGGAATGTCACAATGGTTCCGAAACGCGACCTAATTAAATACGGGTCGATTTAGAATTATGCAAGTAAAGTGAAATGATGCAAATGTATTTTTATAACCTTATATCACCACCTACACATTTGCGTTTTAGTTTAATAAGTCAAAATAAGTTTTACGTCAAGTTCGCTATTTATATCCGTGTTTATATACTTTATAATAATTTCCAAGTATTCATCTTTAATAAATCGTAACTCGCTCGTTTATTAATATTTTTGAAAACTTCCGACAAGAATTGAAAGTATGTAGGTAATACTACATCATTTATTAAGGACTTTATAGCTAATTCGAACTCCAAAACGCCCAAAAACACCATTTAATAAATCCGAACAGCTCACTGTTACTATAAAAATAGTTGCTAGAAATTTAATAAAAATTTTGCAACTGGTCCATCTTTAAAAAGCCGTAACTCATTCGTTACAAAGATTCACGACGCGGGCGAGTACTACTTTTAAACGTAAGACAAAGGGCTACAAAAAGTCTTTTATGTGTTTCCCCCGGCTCAGACCAGAAATGGGTCAAAAACGCAATCGAAGATTCTGATGAGAATGTATATATACTAAAATAGTTTTCCGGAAAAATTACTAGTTTTTACCCGATTTTTATTTGGTCATAACTCACTCGTTTTAAGTCGGATTTTATTGAATTTTATATTCACGCGTAGGTATTTAAGTCTACTTTCTATTTTTCAAGCGCTCGGCTAACCAAACTGAGATTTACTGTCGAAAAACGCCATAAACAATTCTGATCAACAAGTATAAAATTTCCTATTTACCACATTATTTCACCAACAAATCACAACTCCATACTAGCCTAGTCTCTTCCATCAATTTTCATTATTTCGTCAATCAAGACAACAAATCCATACTAACCTAATCCCTTCCACCAATTTACCAAGAACATCAAATATTCAATAACATAAACATATAATACATCCTTACTAGTTTTAATTTATGAACACTCATTTTAACAACAAAGCCATATTATCATCACATATAATATAAAATGACAAGAACATATGTAATAAGTGTAGAACCATATTTTTGACATCCACCACATAATATTTATCCAAGAACACATTTAAACTCCTTTGCTAGTTTCTTTTAGAAAAATAATTTACACAAACATAGTGATGATATTTTTACATGTATGTAGTGATGATAACATATATATATGAAATGAAATCATGAGATGAAAATAAGCACTTTAACAAGATGATGAGATAGGATTAACAAGTATTACACATAACCAACCTAAGTAATTGATTATCTAAACACCTAAACCCTTATCTTCTTTGGAAAATACTTGTATAAAAATCAAAACCAATCTTTCTTGCTTCTTGTAGTTTGGCCGTGAGTTTTGAGCACCAAAGGAGGAGAGAAAAAATTATTTTACTAAGTGAGGAGTGTGTGAGAAATGCTAGTTACTTCCATTATTTCAAAAACACTTAAGGCAAGTTCTACAGAGGCTTTACATGTGCATAATGAGAATATTACCAAAATTTAAGGTTTGTGTGTTGCTTCCTCTTCTTTGGCCGATTACAAGGAGCAAAAGGGAGTTAGGTATGGGTTTGTAAGAGCAACTAGATCACATGTTAGCATATGGAAGAGTTTTGCCATAAGTGTGCTTAGTTTAGTTCAAGAATGTTGCACATCCCCTTTTGGGATGATGTTTGGGCGGAAAAAACCAAAACAAGGGAGAAAACATATAAATTTTTTGTATTAATGTATAAGTGTATGAATATAAATAAGTATAGAAGGGTGGTGATGCTTAATGCATGCATGCATGTATTACACCGAGAAATTCAAGCGTTTACGTAAAACATGCAAAAGAAAATGTGTTAATTTATAAATTATGATCGTAAAAGGCATATAACACATATTTGACGTAAACCCATTTTTGTTTAATGTCGGTTTACATATAAAGTTATTTTCCAGGTTACGTGATTTAACTTAATGGTTACGCGTAAAAGTAAATAGGTAAACATTCAAAGTAAATAGTTTCAAGTTTATAGACGTGTAATGATTAGTCAAGACAACTACGAGGATTGTAAAACTTCAGTGTTGCAATCTGTGCATCATGTTTTTGGCGCCGTTGTCGAGAAATAGTCTACTTTTCGGATTCTATCTAGCTTTGGTTTACTCACTAGATTCCTATCGAGTGAGATATATATTTTCCTTTTTAGTTAGCTTTCTTTTCGTCTATCTTTTATTTGTGTGTTTGTTTTTGTAATTTTCATTTATTATTCCATTCTTCATTATGGAGAACGTAAATCCACCACCAGCCTCACCTGAGCAATTGCTCAATGATTTTATAGACCCACATGGATTTCTTGAAATGGACGGTTTAGAATTCGATGTTGAATCCGTGGATACACCCCTTGTATCCCCTCTTTTGATTCGGATGATGAGTCGGAAGCATGTGAAATAATTAATGACATATATGTGAACACGAAGTATTGTAGCTACAATAGGGGAATAAGTAAGTTTGATGAGTGTGACTTGGCATTCCTTTACATGATAGGTTTTAGGCAGTTTGTACTTATTTTGACCCTAATTTATCAATGAACATTATTACACAAATGGCCTTCAACACTACTATGGTTAAGAAGCTTGCAAGTAGGCACGATAACTTTGTTGCGATTGTTAGGAATGTCCATGTGTTTGTTGAAAGTTTTACTTATGTGATGAATTTTACAATTTTTGAGGATATAGGAGAATACATAGAGAGTGAATTATCCAAGGTAGTAATGGGAAACCTTTTAAGGATCTTACTCAATTGGAAGATGATTGTAGTAATAAGATTAGATCTGAATTATAATATCGTGATACATATATCTTTCAGGTGTCCACACAGCACTGGTACAACAGGGCTTTAAACCACTTAGGACATATTCGATGGAGTAGGATCCCACCCCTTCTAGTACTTAGTGACAGATATATGATGAATGGACTTATGTATCCCGATGAAAAAAACAAGTAATGTACAAGGGTAGCTTAAATGTAAGACCCAAGTACCAAGTTGATGAAGAAATGAAAGAATGGCTCATATGGACATTGCGCCATTCAAGAAACAAACCAGAGAGTGACTAAAGAATTCGAGTCATGCTACAAGACTCGTAATAAATAAAAAGCTGCTTATTAGGAAGCAACCTAAACTTTTTAATTTTATGCATTTTAGGAGTGCCATGTGTCTTAGTTTTTATTATTTGTTCTTTTATATGTTTGAATGCTATATGATCATCCTTTGTTTTGTTTTCAACCTCGTCTTAATTACATTCAAAGGTATTTTACATAAAATAAGTATAGGGAGAGATTATCTGGTTTATAAGAACTGCTTCAAACATGTAAAATAGATAATTTAGAGTTAATTCACATTTTATGTTTTGTTTGTTTGAGTCATATATTTATACTAACTATTTTCATGGTTTAAGCAGTAATTTTTCTAGAAAAGAACTAATAGGATATCTTGCCCAGAAATTGTTTTCCAAAACGAAACACACGTAAAATGCCCTGTTTGGGGTCCTGACCGCGACAGCCTGCAACAAAGGAAAAAAATCGCGTTTTCGAATTTTGAAAATTTATTTTTGTTAAATTTCCAGAAATTTTAATTTTCCAGATTTTTGCTGAAAGCCACGATTACATTAGCACAAATATTCTATCTTTATTTAGTTATTAGGATTCCAGATTATGATTATAATGGGTTGTAATATGAAATTACCAGTCGATTTTATAAGTGTAAATATTAATTTGTACTCATAATTTTTAGGATATAATAGATAAGTAGAGTCCGAAAGCTCTTAGGATTTCCACTTGGGCGATTCTTGGATGATGATTTAGTCGGTTTATCTTATTTCTTCTTTGATATTGAGAAAACTAGGGGAATACTACTTTCTTTCGTCTTTCATTTATTCTTACCTTTCTTATTTTCTGGGTACTTTTAGAACATTGGGGACAATGTTCAATTTAAATGTAAGGATGGACAATCTTCTTTCATTTTGCATTTGCTTTATCCTTAAAAATATGTGTAATATACCAAAAATAGTTTAAGATGGTAATTTTAGCCCAAATTAAAAAAAATTATGGCATATATCGGTGAAACTGTAGTTTTAGAAGCGCCTCAAGGATAGGAGTTATATGACTAGCACAAAACCCTACCACTCAAAAATTTCCATCCCCAAAATGTGAGATTCACTCCTAAATCGTTAGGAATAATAGCATTATTCTTTAATTCTTGTGAGTGTACCGGTAGTGTATTAGATTCTAGAACTTGCTTTAATGATGCATCCCGAGACTGCCAGGGAGATAACATTCATGCGATTAGGATTTACTAAGTGATAAGAAGCATTAGGATAACCCTTGTTTTTAGACTACGTTTGTTATAGTTATAATGATCTCATTGGTCATATAACTGCCCCACACCCTTGATATGCACTTATTTTTAGTGCAAGATACCCCTAGTACACCCCTCTTAGCCTATCTTTTTGCGGTTCTTGTAATTTTCGGGTTGATTCGGTGGAAACTTTACATTTTAAAAGTTTGCTTTCAAAATATTTAGATTTGAGTTGTATGTTTAACCAATTCACAATATGAACAAACAATATAACAATCTAAACTAAAGCTAAATAACAATGACAATAATATGAAGAGATAAGGAAAGGAACATTCAAACCAAGACGCCAAGATTTTATAGTAGCTCGGCTATGAAGCACCTCTTCGCCCTACTCCACTACCCGAGTATCCTACTCGAGATTTCACTATGTCAATAAGCTCCCTTTAGGCGGAGAAAACCGTTTACACGTCGCTTACGTTGTTTTCCGACACTAAGCTAAATGTTGAGTCCTAATCTTAGCTAGAACCAATCTACCACTTCACAATCACTACACAATCACTAGTTCTACACTATCGGATTTACACACTATCCGAATCATACAAATACACAAGATAATTACAATAGAGATTTAATACTTAGAAGAAGAGAGGAGAGATCACTAAATAATAATTCGTTTCTTGACGAATATGAATGTTCTTCTCTTGCACTTGAATGAGAAAGAAGAGATGAGAAGAAGAGATTAGATCACTTGAAACATGATCTAAGAATGTTAGTGATCAAGAGATTTAGAGAGAGAAAGAAGATTTTAGAGAGAGAAAGTTATCTAAAAATTTTGTGCTAAGAGGTGTGCTTTTCTGCAAGGAATGAAACAGTATTTATAGGCAGGAAAACCCAACGGTCATTGGGGGCGGTCCCGACAGTCCTAGATATATCTGGGGGCCGCCAGGCCTATAAGGGGGCCACCCAGTAGATTACGCTCCCGTTTTTGTCTTTTTGTGGGGACTGTTGTATCTGGTATGGGACCTTCCATTTTGGGGGGAAAATTTGAATTTTAAATTTTAAGTTTTTGATAAAACTTTTCTTTTAATTAGAAAAAATTTTGTATAATTAATTTTGTGAAATTCTTTTGTAAAAATATAATGGATAAGAGAAAAATATTTTCTTGATCACTAATCATGCTTAATGATTTGTTTGTTCATACCTTAAGTGAATACTATTCTTAGAAATGGAATTTTACGATTAATAATTTGTAAACGTTTAATTATCGTAAACGTTGTTACATTTTGTTATTATCAAACGTTGAGAGGTTGAAAAGTATAAATAACGTTTTTAGACATTATTTGTATTAACAATCTCTCCTTTTTTGATGATGACAAAATATAAACTCATTTTGTATAAAATTAAAAGTTAGAAAATTATTAATGAGTTTTGTTCTATTTCTCCCCCTTTTTGTCGAATCCAAAAAGGATGATCGTCAAGTAGTTGTAGGAAGAAAGAAATCGACGATATCAAGACTCTCCCTTGATGTATGCTTCCTCTCGTTTGGGGCACCAAGGGATCGATCATACAAAAATTGTTTGCTACAAAACAAAGTTAGAGGTACAAGTGCAAGACAATTTTTTTTAAACATAACAGGAGAGTTTCATTCAACAATCAAGAAACTCATACAATAACAAATGCAAGTAATACAACAAAACACAAAGTGGCTTCATTCATTACTTAACAAGCTCATGCCAAAGGCATTGATTTCAATTGAAGCTAAATACTAGATAAGACAAATTCATACTATAATTGTATGAATTATTACAAGATAAAGTAGATAATCATAAAATAAAGACATAGTAAGGCATAGATCTATACTAGTAGATTTTTGAAATGTAGAAGATACCATAATCAAAAGATGGATGGTCAATTATTTAGGTAAATTAATCATATGAGAATGATTAATTAAAGACTAAAAAAGAGGAGGTTGGTGACACATGGTTTAGAGGGGTATGAGTTTGAGGTATGAGACGGGAGAGAAGAAAGTGAACGAAGTTGATTTCATTTCTCAAGGAGTGGAATTGGTATCTAGAAAACTTGCAACAACGACAAAAACTTGAGTGAAATTCAACTTGAGCATGAGAAGGAGGATAAATTGGTTGCGGTGGTGGTGAAGGTGGTGCATGAATGTAGGAATTGGATGGGTTAATGTATGAATCAAGGATGGTGGAAATGTTGTGAAGTTGGTTGATCATTTGATCTCTTAGTGGATTGTATGATGGTGGTGAAGGAGATTGAAAATGAACTTTTAGAGGAAGTGGAGGTGGGTCATTTTGGAAAGAAGGTGATGATTTTGGAGTGGATGTCTTGCGTTTCCATATTTGTCTTACCGACATTCTTGGTTTTCTAGAGAAGTTGCAATGGTGGTTTGAGCAAGACATTGATGATGAAGGTGAGGAGGATGAAGAAGATGGAAATGGTGATGAAGTATGAGAATTGGGTGATTTAAATATTGGGAAAGATGTGATAGAATGGCAAAGCATGGTTTGGATAGAAGAAGATGCAAAAGATGATTTAACTAAACAGAGAAGTGCCATCTTGATGCTGTAGGTAGAAGGGTCAAAGATACAGAAAAAGAGGTAGACTCAAAAGTTTCGTTCCCCCCTGTTGGCGGTCCCATATCGCCAGGCAGTCCCAAATATATTAGGGGCCGCCGGGTATTTATGGGGGCCGTTTTTTGGAAAAATGAAAATTTCCAGTTTTTCCCTTTCTTAAGTCTAGTGATTTTAACATCTTCCAAATTCAAGAATCAACTAATTCAAGAAATAAAATATGGTCCTAAACTAGCATACAAATCATTTAGCAAATAGTAATATTATACGCATGTCATATTCATAGAATTTGCTAACATGAAGCGTTGATAGGATGATGAAATGGAGATAATCATCCAAATCAAATGTAATTGTCGTCATTTGCCATTCCTAGACCTAATAATATATTAAAAACATAATGTATTAAATAAGAAAAATAATAATAATAGTCTCTAATAGTTATGCCAACATGTTCACTTCTGTTTTCCACCCATCATGTTCTTGAGAGCTTGTCCAATTGACCTTAACCCTTCCCGATGAGCATCTCATTGTTGAGTTTGAAGATTTATAGTTTCGGAGAGATAGGTGTTCAAGTTATGACTTGCATGAGGAGGGTTTTGACAGACTCTAGAGACAACATTAGACGATGAGGAGATGTTTTGGGACCGAGATAAAGAATTAGAATGAAATGATTCATCGTCATTTTCATCAAGGGTATCATCCAACGGATGAGATGAGGATGGATGATTTAAAGTGGAGGATGAGGATCTAGCATTTGATTCATGAGGTCTTTTCTTGCCATGATCTGATCGCGTCTTTCGCTCATAATGAGAGTGAGGGGATGCATGACTCGATCATGTGAGATGTAGCAATGAATTGCTAGCTCAGGAAAGATGGATCCAACATGTTTGAACAATCTAGTCAAAAGCATTCCATAAGGTAAGAGTTTTCAAGGTTTTTTAATCTCTCTCTTATAGGTGAACGGTATTCATGTGAAATCATATGGATATAGTGTCTTGTATTTTTATGGTCGTCAGACGATTTGCGAGGCACCTAGAAAGAAAAAATTAAAGTCACATTTTATTATCATTTACTTGTAATATTTTATTGGCATTGTTTCTAGTGTGTGCCTACATGTGACAAATGTGGAGTAACGATTAACTCGACCTAAAAAATAAATCCAACATAATCCAAAAAACGCGCATTAATTGACTTTTGCTTCATCCAAACATGTCAAAAAATACATATGAATTATGTATCACTACCTTTGTTTATGAGATCATATGCATGTGTTTAAAAAAAAACGTTTTAGGTTGTAGAAACAATTCATAACAAACAATTTTATTATGTTCCTAACGTGGGTAATTTGAAAATAAAATTGGGGTTGTGGTTTGAAATCAATTTTTTGGCAAACTCACTAGTGTATGTAAATCCTATGTCTAAGGAAAGCATATTAGTTATACATTATATCCTAGTAGTCCTAATTGTACAAAATTGAAAGAAAAATAAAAAAATTCCCAATTTCAATTTTTTGTGTGTCATCAGGACCCTATGACCAAATTGGAAAGAAATAGAAAAAGTGTACTAGCCAATTGATAATCTTTATGATGTTAGAGATGATTATTAGTGATGATTTGATCTTCAATTAGTGTTTTGGCGGTTCATTTTGAGTTTTGGGTTGTTTTGGTTCGTGTTTGTCGCTTGCAAAAAAAAGCCCAATGCAAGAGGAAGGGGTGTTTGTTTTTTAGTTTTGAATTTTTTTGACTAAGTATAGATTTTTGGTGTCTGCTGGTGGCGGTCCCATATCGATCAGGGGCCGCCTAAAAAAGATTAGGGGCCGCCTGAGATATAGCCCACCCGCATTAAGGAATTTTTTTTTTAAACTTTTAAATTTGAACATAATTTACTAGGAATAGTGACAAATTAAGTTTGCATTTTGCAATTTAAAAATGTCTAACAAAGCTTCGGATGAAGTAGTTGAAATTGTCACGTACTCGGAAAGGAAACACGGACTAGAATTGAGACAAAGAAAGAAGAAGCGGACAATACTATTATGGAATTGTGTTTCATCATTCCTAAACTAAATACGATCGATAGGTTCAAAAAACGATTCACGTTTAATGGGTATCCATAAAAATGTCGGCGATGATAGTCAACGGACGACACTTTTTCGATATGAGATATTCCTTTCTGTCATTATCACGAGAAAAGTGATGAGGAATTTCGAATGCTTAGTTCGAGAATGTTGCACTGGGTTTTTGCTATGGTCAAACGCGCTTTATTTGTCGCACATGATTGGAGACTGAATCCGTCCGAGTCGAACGTCGTAGTCGATAAGATCTTGTTTCATCCATAGTGCTTGTTGACATGCCTTTTCCGTGCTTACGTATTCGGCTTCGGTAGTGGATATAGCAAGAGCGGTTTGTTTCTTCGAGAACCAAGATGTCAAACAACATCCCACGATACGTACAAATAGCCCTAGTGCTCTTTTCGGTCCACATAAATCTCGTCGCATGAATCAAAGTCGTCATATACTACAATTTCTATGCCGCTACTCTTAGCTACCATAAACCTAGCTAAGTTTTGATAGTGCCTTGAATGTATCGAAAAAGATACGCTTAACCGCTTCAAGGTGAGAAGGTTTCGGGAGCCCTTAGAAGCGGTCACAAAGTAAGACACTAAACATGATATACCAGCCCTGACTGACCGTAAAGTATAATAAACTACCTATCATGCCTCGAAAACTTGGTACCTTAACTACCGACTCATACTACTCGTACTATCGTGAGTTTAGTATCGAGACAATGGGGGTTTCATTGGTTTATATTCGTCTAAGCCAAATTTATTAAGCATTTCCTTAATATACTTAGATTGACTAAAGAAAATACCATCTTCTATTTGTTTTATTTGTAATCCAAAGAAGAAATTAAGTTCACCTATCCTGGCTCATAATCAAAATCTCATGCAATGATTTGGCAAATACTCACACATGACTCGACAAGTCCGAGCCGAATAAATGTCGTCGACATATTTTTTAACGAAGATGAGATTGAACTTTTCTTCTTGGAAAAAAGAGTGTTATCTACCATTCCTATTTTTCTATTCCATGTTTAATAAGAAATTCTTTTAATCTATCATACAAGCATTGGGGTGCTTGTTTAAGACAGTATAAAGCTTTACTATAAGTTTATAAAACTTGATTCGTTTTTCAAGTCAATGAATCCTGCAGGATAGTGCCAAACGTAATACCTCCTCATTGATACAAACCTTTAGGAATGCACTTTTAACATCCATTTGATTAGCTTTAAGAATCTAAAGCACAAGCATAGGACTAAATACCTAATTGACTCAAGTCTAGCAACTGGGCATAAGTTTCATCATAATCGATGCCTTCTTGTTGATTATAGCCTTGAGCAACTAACGCAAGCCTATTTCGAGAAACAATACCGTTCTCGTCTAACTTATTTCTAAACACGCCACTAGTTTTCTTATGATTGTCCATAATTCCTAGGTTGTGAACTAACTCCAAATATCGTTAGCAATGAATTTATATAATTCTACTAGCATAGCGACAACCAACTATCATTCCTTTAAGAGGTTCATCCACCTACTTAGGTTCTATAATGTGATATAAAATAAAAGAAGTTACATTGTTTTGGGCTTGTGATCTAAGGATTCTTTGGTTAAGGATACTTTGACCATTTCTAATGGATGGGTTCCAGACTCCTTAATATTTATAATTATCTATCAATCTAAAGTTTCATCCTCAATGTCATTTTCTAAGTTTTTCTTTTCGGTAACCTTAATTGCTTCTTCTTCATCTAAGTCATCATCCACCAAGGGTGATGTCTTAGAGGGTGAGGGAATTTCATCGAATGTCACATTGGTATTCTACTTCAACTACTATTATGTTTATTAAGGATGATGTAGGCTTTACTATTTTGGAAGTAACCTAAAAAGACACCTTCGTATGACTTTGGGTCAAACTTTGTAAGGTAGTCTTTAGTGTTTAAAATGAAGCACTTGCTTCCAAACACTCTAAAGTAATCTAGAGTAGGTTTCCTACCTCTTAAGAGTTCGTAAGGTGTTTTTCCTAAGATGGCTCTAATTAGGATTCAAGTTGAGAATGTATGTTGAAGTGTAAACTGCGTTACACCAAAACTTATGTGGTAACGATTGCTTATTCAACATAGTCCTACTCATTTCTTAAAGTGTCCTATTTTCCTTTCAACCACGACAGTTGATTGAGAGTGCGAGGAGCTGAGAATTATGTGTAATACCATTGGCATTACAAAACTCTCCAAATTGCACCTCATTATCAAATTCCCTATCGTGGTCGGTTCTTATTGACACTATTGTACATCCTAATTGGTTTTGAATTTTCTTACTAAATATTCGAATTGATTAAAAAAGCTTCAGTTTATTATAACAACCCAAGAATTATCATCAAATGCAAAACCTATTTTACTATTATCACAATTATACGGGGAAATTTTTCGCTTTATTACATTACTTGCATTGTCAATATCTCAGTATGTCATGTAACTTACATAACTAAAGTAGACCGTAGCTCAAGCAACCTACCATAGTCATCCGATCTTCATATATGCAAGAACAAACATACATAACATGTCAGATCAATCATCATCATATCCTTTTTACAAAGTACATTATTCCTATAATGTATCATTCGCAACGTTATATCAAAACGGGCTTTAAACCGTTATCGTATACCTCTAAACCCTAATTTCCATGAAGGGTTAATATCTAAAGTGAATATACAGAGCTACAAAAACATAAAATACAAATAATAGAACATCTCATTTGAAATAAAAACTCCCTCCAAGTACAAAATACAAGATTTAAAGCTCAGATATACAAGTCATTAACATGATCTTCAAAAATAGCCCATTTTACCATCCGTATTCATTCTAGTTTTCCTTCGTTCACCACCACTTTTGTACAAGCTACTACACTCAATATACAATGTGTAAACCCTAATTATTCTATTCATAAGCTTTCATACACATTTTACACTCAAAACCCTAATTCAAAATCCTAAACCCTAAAACCGAGCTAGTTTCTAAACCATAACATGTTTCTTGGTTTTTATCCGTTTTAAACCTAAACCGTAAATCAAATAAGTTGTAAATACTTAATTTACAACATTACAAATCCTATTTCCTCATTATAACATCATTATAGATGAATTTTAAATCAAGAAACCCTAAAACAAAACCCTAATCTAGTTCTAACCCTAAAACCTAAAACTAGGCCCTAGTTCAGAATCGGATCAGTCTATAAAACATAGGATCTGGGCAAATCAATAGGTTATGGGTATTAAGTGAAAACACTAGGTTGTAGCCCTATGTCTTGTGATACGATTTTGCCGGTGGAATAAACCCGATTCTACTCGGATTAATAGTATATAGCCAAAATGGAAATGTCACAGAGATTTCGCACACTTGTATAAAATGGCTATTATCACTAAATTTTTGAATAGTAACCCCCAAATATGTAAAACTAAACGTTATAGAGGACTCAAATATCTAACAAATGGCTACACTGAGTTTTGAGCTTCAAAAACGGAGTTAGTTTGGTCAAATGTCAACAATTTTATCAAGACTGATGTTGGCTGTCCAAAAAACAGCGCCATGTATAAATCAACCAAACACCCTAAAAAAACGTCTAGAACCACCTCCACCTTGCACCAATAGCCTTCCATACTTCCATCCTATAGCCTCTCCAATCCCCTATAGCCTCCCAACACATGCCTCACCTGGTCTCTTAGCATCCTTAGTCACCAAGTTCCAAAATTACTATAAATAGGGGTATTATGCCTCCATTTCAAATCTATTTCCCCCAACTTCTTTCATTCTATAACCCAAGTGAGCAAACATATCTGCTTCCATATGATCCTAGGTCATATAAATAGATCATTTAAGCAAAGCATTGAAGATTTGAAGCCACCTGGAATAAGATACCAGGCGTTACAAGTGGAAATACTACCACGAAATGACCCGTTCCCAACCAATTTTGATCCTTGGAAGCTCAAACCAAGTACTCTGGATGTTCTACTTCTGCTCCTACACTCTTATAATGTTCATATGATCCTAATAACACTTGTTAAAGTTCATAACTCAATACATTGCTCATTTTTCCGTTTGAAACCAAAAACCGTACAAACCCGAAACCCTAATTTTGATGTTTTTCTTAAAACTAAATGTTTATAATGATAAATATTTTCATAATCTATCCAAGCATGCTTTAAATAATGTTACAATAACCATTTTTTGATTAATGAAGGAATTTGAACTTAAAACCCGCGCGTTTACGTTTTGAAACCCTAATTTGATCCGTTTTGCTTCCTAGCTTAACAAATCGTTATTTTAAACTTTCATTATGTTAAACCTTCATATTTTAGTTTATTATAACCTATAAATAACTTTGAAATGTTAAAAAAAGCTTGCTATGGAATTGTTGGACATGTTTTTGAAAATATAGTCCATGTAAGAGGGTATATTATCGTAACTTTCAGAAACTTATAACTAAAAGGACTGAAAATGTCATTTTATCAAAGTTATAACTATAGGGGTCTATTATGTCACTTTACAAAGTACAAGGTTTACTTGGTATATCTTTTAAAGTTGAAGGACCAAAGTCGTAAAAGTGCAAACTCCAAGGGTAAATTCTGCCACTTTTCAAACTCAAGGGTCTAAAATGTAACATTTTGAAAAATTATAAAATCATGTTTAAAACCTTACAAGACATAACCTTAAAATTAACGCATCACCGTGCTTAACATTTTCAGATATTGATTAAAACGCTTAAAACCGATATTATATCGTATCCAATACTAGGGAGCTCATATTAAGGATTTTCATCTTGGTATTAACTTCTGACACTGATTTGTTGGGTTATTACATTTAAAGTGCCCTTGCTGCCCTCAAACGTTTACTGGAATGACTCTGAACTTAGGAATGGCCCGAACGGTGATACAATAATTCCAAACTCTTCAATCAAACTCATAACTCTTAAAACTAAAGTTCTAGAGTACAATCTTCCTAAGACTCAACATATTTACTCAGGTTGCGTGACGTGGCTGTTTACTATCATTTTGCTATATCAACATTCCCTGTTAAGATTGTGATAAGTCCGTCAGCTTTCATTTCAGAATATTTATTACGTCAACTATCAGGAAACTCTTTAAAGTATTTCAAACCCCGCGAAGGGGATACATGCTTGTTACAAACTCTTTATAACTCCATTAACGGAATCGAGATTACTTATCAAAGCTTTAATGAATTCATAATTTCCATATTTTTAATCATTTGGAATACTTTATAAACCTGAGAAACCTGATATAAACCAGAATGCAAGTGTTTTCTAAATGTAAGCTATCAGATATATTATAGCCTAAGAAGCTTCCAGTGGCCTTATTTACATATCTTGAATCATTAATTACATGCATTGCGAGTGAACGCGATATTGTGAATAGATCTATTGGGGGTGACGCTTCCCATTTGAATACCTAAGCTTGGGGTAGCCCAACACACTATATTCTGTCCCTAATTAGGAAACCATGGGTCAAGTCATCTTTTCCACAGGGGACATTTTGCCCAAACCAATATCACTACGTGAGATTTCCCAGTTAATGTATTGATGACATGAGCTTAGGTACAATAATAATGTTAACCTTTGATTTCCTGAAAATTGTATTTTCGATACAATTAATAACCATTATAAATGACTTTGGCATTCAAAACCATATGCTAATATTCAACCATATTATAATAATCAACCATATTTCCCAAGATAAATACTGTTTCTCACATGATATATAAATGTTCTCCTCCTATGATAATTATCCCTAAGCAATACTGTATTCCACTATAGACTTGAATTTCAACTAATACATTTAAACCATATGAATTTCATTCACTCAATCCATTTGTTGACTTTTTAGCATGTTTTATCTTAGGTTATTGAGCGAATATACGTCACGGAGTGCATGGACTCGAAGATGGCTAAAACTGTTATCATTCACAATTTATGTTTCTTGATTTTGGCACCTTACCTTTATAAAACACTGATTGAAATGAATGATAACATATCTTTTGAATAAACGTCTTTATTGGGGTCGTTTTCTATGATTATGAAATGTTGTTTTCCATGAATTAATACCCTAGATTACCCCCACCCCCTTCCGCTGCTAATAATAATATAAAAAATGGGGTGTTACAGATTGGTATCAGCGCCATGGTTATAAGTGAACAAAGTCAAAACCTTAAACTATAACCACATTTTCCTTTTTCAACCATCAAAGTCCTTCCGGCCACTATACAATCCGACCAGTATGTAAAGATACATTATATATTATAACTATATTATATCATAAAATAACTTATGTTTATTTACAAACTAGGTTGTTAACAGAACGATGTCTTCTCCCAATCCGCTCTACTTCCGATATTGAGAGATGCTTTTTACCTCTATGAATATTCTTAACAAAAGACTTAGGTCTCATACCGATTATTTCCCATCATTCATCGGAAGCAATTCAATTAACTCATTGGAAAACTTCGTATTCTCCTCTTCAACAAATAATACTTTTTAAGGAAGGTACAAGCATATTTATGCAAAGGGAATTTACCTAATTCCATCACTAGACACTAGGTTGTTATCAGAACGATGTCTTCTCCCAACCACTCTACTTCCGATATTGAGGATGCTTTTTCCTCTATGAATATTCTTAACTATACTTCGGTCTCATCGGATTATTTCCCAGCTTCATCGGGAAGCATTTCTTTTAACTCTTCGGAAAACTCTAACGATAATATGATTCCACCGGTATTCTCATCTTTCTACAATAATACTTATTTGAAGAACGTACAAGCATTTTATGCTAAGGAATCACCTATTTCATCACCAGATCCTATTACTTCACCAGCTATTTTGACTCCATCTCCGATATTACCACCATCACTACTATTTGATCCTCGATATTTCTTTGTTCCTGAAGAACTATTACCTCCTAAGAAGCAAATCCGTTCCCCATCTTCTTCCTCAACTACGTTATCTAATTCATCCCGGAATCAAACCTATAATTTGGTATCACCATCTTCCTCAGTTTATACTCTTACCCCA
The DNA here is from genome assembly GCA_026074375.1 of Tanacetum coccineum. Taxonomy (NCBI): domain Eukaryota; kingdom Viridiplantae; phylum Streptophyta; class Magnoliopsida; order Asterales; family Asteraceae; genus Tanacetum; species Tanacetum coccineum. The sequence continues at coordinate 66,051 of BQNB010007989.1, read as the reverse complement.
CCTCAGATATTTAAAATAGGAAAATGTTCAGATAAGATTGCCTTTGCTCACTATAGAATTTCTAATCTTGAACAAATCATTGAGAAAATTCAAGCTCGTCACCAAACAGATCAGGAGGATCTTTAGGATGTCATCTACCGGCTCAGAATCAACAAACTATTATAATAGTTATAACTTTATCCTAGCCATGGGATGCGTGGTATAAATAAAAACGCTTGTCAAATCTTGACTATGTACAGTAAGAAGGCAAGTTATTTATAAAGGCAATCCCGTTTCGTACCTTATTGTTTCCAACTTATCTCTCTTTCATCATCATCTCCATCATTTAATCATTATTTCCGTCTTCATCATTATAAATCATACCATAAGTACTTAAAATTCATTACTCCTTAAGCATTTTAAGCATCACATTCTCTTTTATTACATAGGATATCATTCTTACTACGTGTTATCTTCTGTTGATAGAATGCCTCCCAAAAGGACTAACTTTAGCTGCCATCCGGCAACTAAGTAATGATGGCATTTCCTCAGCTCTGAAAGCACAAGCTGCATCAATAGCAAGTACTAGTAATCCCAATAAGAACACCGGGACAAGCGGAACTCCAGTAGCAAGAAAAGGAATCAACGATCACAAAAGAAAGTTTGAAGATAGAGGAAACACCACCAACAACAACAATTATCCCAAACACAACAACAATAACCACTCCAACAATCGCAATAACTACCAAGACAACAACAACAAAAACAACCATAACAATGATTACCACCAACAGCAGAATAGAAGACAAGAAACTTGACAATGTTTTAGGATACTGGTCCAACCCTACTTCAACAATGATTTAGGTTGATCAGTTATGATATTGTCTCTATTGCCAAGATATTGCATTAGCAGTCAATTGTACCTCAGCCATTGGCTCGTCATCATATATGGGCCTGATATCTGCAATCTCAGCATATGTTTCATTCCTGACCTGCTGCATGTCATCTCGCCACTATTGAGTCATGTCCTATTGCTTTTCTATATCAGCCAAATCAGTATCCAATGCTTTACCCGTATCAATCTTACTCTCTTGCGTCTGCATCTGTCTTTTATTCACCCTTCTATCATATTGTCTTTGATGACGTGTTCTTTTAGCAACGAACTTCTTAACATTACCCAGGTGTTGGAGTAGTGTATCTCTGAAGTGTTGAACCTCGGATTCAGTGTATTCAACAAAAGTAGTGTTGTCATTTGGACTATCATTAATCCATGTAACTTTGAAATCGATGTAACTTCTGGGAACTGGTTTGTTCTCCAAACAAAAGGCTGTCATGGATCCATCTTCTTGAAATTCATCTTTGTCAAGTTGCTTTTGTAGTTGATCTACGTTGAGGAGCATTGTACTTGCGAAGGTATCAACATCTTGACCAAAGAGTGACATGAATGCCCATTAGAATACATGTTCAATGCGAGTGCCTTTTTAAGTCTTCTTTAGAAAGAACTTGAAGGTGTGAATAAAGAGATAGAAAATATGTCATGCATCTTTCTTTTTCTTTGGACGTCTTGTATTTTATTGCATGCACATCTTTTGTTTCAGAATTGAAGCTGCTTTCATTTTCTGATTTGCTGGATGCAGTCTTTGAATTACTGTCTTCTTTCTCAGAACAAGTGTTTTGTATTACAACTGAATCAACTTTAAATGAATCAACATTCAATGCTGGAATTGGATTTGAATGATCTTATTGTGTTTGCGTCAACTTCTTTTGTTTTAATAATTGTGGAGTTCGTTGTTGATGAAGAATTATCTCAAGCATGTATTTCCTAATGGAGTCCATGTTACAGATCATTGCATCGTTGAAGGATTGACCATTAAATCTTGTATATATCTGCATACGCTCTTTGAATTCGGAATTGAAAGCATTTTCAAATGTTGTTCTGAGTTTTGTCAAAATAGTCTTGCAATCAGTCTGAGAAATTATTTCTTTGGTAAGATGTTGTTCTAGTAAATCTAAGTCTTGAGAGAATGTTCTCTTGAAGATAGGCATGGTACCAAAATCTTGTAAAGTTTTTGTGAGAAACTTGAATTGTGACTGAATTGCTCGAAGACTGTTCATACATCTACTTCTTAAAAGTTGTGTCTTCTCTTGAACTTTAGAAGTTGAACACGAAGAAACTGTTTCATTGTGAAGAACACTTGATGTTTGAGTTTGCAAATAGTTATTGTTATTTGACATTTTGATGTAGTTGTGAATGGATATCGGACCTTGAGTTTAATGAAGTGATTGAGTCTTAGGAATACACGGGATTTTACAATTCTTGATAAAACCGAGAAAATAAGTTAATATTTCACGGGATTTTATGAATCAAAGAAAAACCATATAATTCACCCAAAAGAAGTGTATAATCCTCCCAAGCAAAGTGAATAAAAATCCCAAAAACAGTGTATAAATCGTCTGTATAGATAGCTTGACCAATGTATAGATAGCCTGACCAATGTATAGATAGCCTGACCAATGTATAGATCGCTTGACCAATGTATAAATCGCCTGACTAATGTATAGATCGCCTGACCAATGTATAGATCGCCTGAGCAATGTATAGATCGCCTGACCAATGTATAGATCGCCTGAGCAATGTATAGATCGCCTGACCAATGTATAAATCGCCTTTGTTAACGTATAAATAGCCTGTAGTAATAAGTATGTATAAATCGCCTATGCAAATGAAGTTGTATAAATCGCATGTTGTAATGAGTATGCATAAATCGCCTTTGTTAACGTTGCGTATAAATCGCCTTTGATAACACTGCCTATAAATCGCGTTTGATAAACTGCCTATAAATCGCCTATATGTATAGTTTGCCTGTAGAGAAAAATACGTATAGTTCGCCTTACCAAGCGTATAAATCGCCCAAATATGTTCGAAACTCAAAAATAAAAAATTACCAAAAGACTCATTTTTTTGACGTTTTACCTGATTTTTCTTGCACAACTAAGTATATTAAAGCTAGGATGACCTTAAAAATCCAAACTTTAAGGTTTTTAAGACGAAAAATTTGAAATCAAGATTCAAGTACAAAAACCCTCTTTTCGAACCAAAAACCTTAAAAAGATCAACCTTTTGATGTTTTTCCAAGGATTGACTTGTACTTCTAACCTATATGAAGGTAAATAAACAAGAAAGTTGCAAGCTTTATGGTTTTTGAACGCACAAAAATGAAACCTTCTTTTTGTATAGTGTTCGAACCAAGTGAAACAAAGAAAAAACTAAGAACAAAATCACTAAAAACCCCTTGGCGTATGATACCACATGACCAACATGCTCATTTAATAAGACCTAATTGACCTAATTGACTTAATAAGACCGATGACATTCTTGTTTGACTTAATAAAATTAAGGCTAACATTTAGCATTCACACTTTAACAATCTTTATCATTGTATAGCCGTTAAGCAATATTTATAAGCATTTAACACATGAATTTGTATCACACTCAACAACACAAATGCATTAAAGTTCAAACCGAGCAAGAACACCAACATCTCATCAAGATTATACACGTATATGGCATGTTAAGACATTCTTTTACATTCAAGAGATTATAAGCTACATATCCATTATATTACCCACTAACAATAAACATTGAAACCTACAAAACCCGAATATGCGAATCGGACAATTGATCAAATCTTATTCATATGTTAAGCCCATATAAAACTATTTTAAATAAGGCTTCTACACACCAATGCCATCAAAACCCCTCAATCAGTTTAAAGATTTGAACACTTTTGATTTTGAGAAACCCTAATTTGAAAATTAGGGTTCTTCGAGTTTAAAAATGGTGAAATCAAAAATTCCTTCAAGGTTTGAGATGTATAGGAAGCGTAGAACGAGTTTGTAGTTATACCTTAGATGCGAAAATAACAAGTGATGGAGATGGAGATGATGGCGATCGAGTTATGGTGAGGGAGGTAAAAAAATATTGTTAAGTGTGTGTTTGTGAAAACAGGGGACGGAGTGGGACTGATGGGGTATAGGGTATTTTTAATTTTTTTACATATTTAACCCCTGTAGTTTATACATTATCCATTTTGCTTATTTAAGTTTTATAAGGCATATACAAGTTAAACAATTAGCCCAAAAAGTCCCTAATGTTTAAAGTATCACACCTATAGACTTAATTTATGCAAAATACTCCTTAAAGGCATAAACACATAACATATAAGGCACAAGAAAGGTAAGCTCAATTATCTTTTCTTAAATGATATTCTGTTATTGTTTAAAACCTTTTTCCACTGAAACTTAGTATTATTATGAAGAAGATTTTTGATATTTTCTCCCCCTCAAACAGTGACCCGTTTTCAATTTAAAGAGCTGGAGTCATTGTTTGAGAAGTCGAATGTCTTTGAGAAAACATTTTCTGATGAAGCAATGAAAAACAAACACCAAAATAAGATTTCTCTTATTTTAACACATAAGCGCACTGACACGTATAATTATGGAAATATAGGAAGCACGTGTTATGTTGCAAAGTAAACACAAGCCTTTCTATGGTCATAAAGTAGACCATGTCCGAGAATAGATTCCCGTTGAGAGGTCAAGTTTCCTTTTTGACGGAATACTTGCTTTTAAGATGATGACCGGGTTGCTATCTGAAATAATAGCAAGCCATTTGACATGTTTTGAAAACATTTGAAACTTCTACTCGATCTTCATTTACAGCCTCGTATCATTATTGAATGACATTTCTAAGACCGTAAATGTTATCGATTTTCAGAAGACATGCCATTATTACTTCTTTTTATATTTTTCTCATTTTTTAATTTTTTTCTTTGTTTTTATGAATTTTATATTTTTGTATTTTGATTTTATAAAATTTTTCTAAAAATAAAAAATCTTTTTGGTTTTTATGGTGTGTAATATATATACATATTATACATGATATTTGAATAGGTACCACCACTATTCATCAGCTTCATCTGCCAACTGTTTTAGTGTCTCAGATGTAAAACTTCGCATTCCTAGCTTGTTGATAAGAAATTCAATTCTTTCTCTGCATAGGGCTTTAGTGAAGATGTCCGCTAGTTGATACTCCATGTTGACAAAGTAAAGCTCTACTACTCCATTCTCCACTTGCTCTTTGATGAAGTAAAATCTGATGTCAATATGCTTTGATCGAGAATGTTGAACATTGTTGCAGCATAAGGCAATAGCGCTTTTGTTATCACAGTACATTGGAATTTTATTGAATCCAAGGCCATAGTCAGCAAGCTGTAATCTCATCTAAAGGATTTGAGCACAACAGTCAGACATAGCAATATATTCTGCTTCCGTACTGGATATCGTAGCGCTTTTCTGCCTTTTTGATGACCAACTAACAAGTCTGTCTCCCAATAATTGCATACATCCAGAAGTACTTCGTCTAGTATCTTGGCAACCCGCGTGATTAGCGTCTACATAAGCTGTTAGAGCAATAGAAGAATCCTTTGGATACCAGATTTCCTGATTTATGGTTCCTCGTAGGTATTTAAAGATTCTTTTTACAGCATGGAGGTGCTTTTCGGTAGGCTTTGCCTGATACCGGACATACATGCATACAGAAAATGTTAGGTCTGTTCTACTAGCTGTAAGATACATAAGGGTGCCAATCATTTCACGATAGTGTGTAGGATCTATGGCTTTACCTTGTGTATCTTCATCCGGTTTGAATTTCTCCACCACGAGAGTATCCACGAGGTCACTAGATTTCATACCATATTTCTTCAAAGATTCTAGAGCATATTTAGACTGGTTTAAACAGATGCCTCTGGGACTTTGTGAACTCTGTAGTCCTAGAAAAAAATGATATTTTACCCATCATCGACATCTTAAACTTTGAACATGTTATTTTTGAAAATTGGTCACATAATTCAGGTGTAGTAGACGCAAAGATTATATCATCAACATAGATTTGTACCAGGAGAATATCTCTGCCTTCTCTTCTGATGAACAATGTGGGATCCACAGTTCCTTTAGAGAATTCCTGAGAGAGTAGAAACTTCGACAATAGATCATACCATGCGCGTGGAGCTTGTTTTAACAAATAGAGAGCCATCTTAAGCTTGTACACATGATTCAGATTGTCTTGATCCACAAACCCGTCTGGTTGACTGACATAAACTTCTTCACGCAGAATGCCGTTCAAGAATGCCATCTTAACATCCATTTGATAGACGATCATATTCATGTGAGCAGCATATGCAAGGAAAATTCGAATAGCATCAAGTCTATCTACTGGAGTAAAGGATTCCTTAAAATCAATTCCCTCATCTTGACGATAACCACGAGCAACCAAACGAGCCTTGTTTTTAAGAATTCCTCCTATTTCATCAAGTTTTACCTTATAGATCCATTTTAAAGTAATGACCATCACTTTATCTTGACGTGGAACGAGTTCCCAGACTTCAAGACATTCAAATTCATGTAGCTCCTCTTGCATTGCTTCAATCTAACATGCTTGAGTTAATTCGTCTTTATAGTTCTTTGGTTCAACTGATGTGAGAAAGGCATCGTAGTAACAAAATAAAGCTTGTTCATGGAGTTGGAGTCTTGTAAAAATAGGTCTTTCGAGTTCATTGATGATGTTTTCTAAAGGATGATCCTTGGTCCATTTGGTAACGTATTCTGAGTTAGGAGTAGCAGTATGCACAATAGTAGGAATAACATCTGACGAATAAGATGCTTCAGAATCGTTTTCTAGAATTAGAATACTAAAGAATGGATCGCTATTCATGTGTGCAACATCTAAGTCATGATTGTCTTCTTCAACATCATTAGGAGTGACAGGAGATTGAGTTTCGGGTGTTGTTTGAGAGTTACTAGGTGATGGTGCATCTTGATCAATAGTTGTTGAGAAAGGTGAACCGATTAATGCAGCTGGTTCTGGAGAAACTACTTCAGGAATTGGAGCAATGCCTTCAGGGGCTGGGTAATCAACACTTGATGGAGGGTCGAGTAATTCATCAAACAGTGGTTGAAACAAAAGATCCCAATCAGTTCTTGAAGGTGGTACAAACAGTATTAAAGGAGGAGGGTTTGGCACGAGTCCTGAACTGATTGTTGCATGAGTCATTTTATGAAGTGCGGGTCCTGAACTGCTATGTTCAGAAGCCATCGCAGCCAGCTCATCAAAATCTACATGTATTATCTTAATGATTCGTCCGGTACGTCGATTGTAAATTTGAAATGCTTTCTTTGTGGGTGCATAGCCAATGAAAATACCAATATCAGCTTTTGGTTGTAACTTGCCCAAGTTCTCGCTATCGTTTGTCGGATAACAAAGTGCACCAAATACATGGAAGAATGATAAGTCGGGAAGTTTGTCATGCAAAAGCTCATATGGTGTTTTTCCGTGACGAAGACGTATGACGAAACGATTTTGGGTATAACATGCGGTAGCAACTGCATCTGCCCATAAGAATAACGGAGCTTTTGCATAAATCAACATTGTGCGGGCAGCTTCAATTAGCGTACGATTACGTCTTTCAACGACACCATTTTGCTGTGGAGAGCGAGCAACATATGTTTCATGAGAGATGCCAACCTTCTCATAATATTCACGCAAAGTTTGATTAACAAATTCAGTTCCATTATCTGTTCTGATTCTTCGGACAGGCACTTTAAGCCGCACTTGGATCATCTTGAGAAACTTGATTATGAAATCTGGAGCTTCATCTTTTGACCTGAAGCACTTAACCCATGTAAATCGAGAGTAATCATCAACAATGACGATGATGTAATTTTTTCCATTAACACTTGCAACATGCATTGGTCCACAAAGATCCATGTGCAAAAGATAGAGTTTTTCTTGGTTGGTGTCTTTAGATTTAGGTTTGTGGGGTTTCTTTCTGCTTTTGCCCATTGCACATGCAAAACACAGATGGTCCTTTTCAAACTTTAGCTTAGGAAGACCTCAAACAAGATCATGTCTAGCTAAATGGTTGATTGCACCAAAGTTCAGATGAGACAGACGTCGGTGCCATAGCCATGACTTAGTCTTTGAGGCCTTTGACAAGAGACATATAGGAGAGGACGCCATCATATCTCCAAGAGGCAGAGTATACAGATTGTTGCCTCGAGATCCAGTCAATAGATCAACACCTTCTAAATTACGAATGAAGCAGGTGTGTTGACAAAAAGCAACTTCAAGGTTCGAATCACAAAATTTCCCAACGGAGAATAAGTTGTGTCCAAGTCCTTCCACGTAGTAAACCCTTGATATCGTAACATTCCTAATCTGATAATCACCATATCCCAATATCTTTGCCATGTGATCATTTTTGAATTTGACAGTACCCAAAAATTTATTGACAAAATTGGTGAGTTGAGAGCGATCTCCGATCATATGCTTGGAGCAGCCGGAGTCCAAATACCAAAGAACAATTTGGACGACCTGCATTCATCAAGAGAGGAAGATGGAACATCGGAAACTATGGATCCCCAAGATTGATTGGGTTCCTTTTTGTTAGCAGATACAGATTTAAGAACCTTAGATTTGCTAGCAGGAACATTAGTTTTAGATTTCCTAGGTTTCCATGTGTAAACCAATGTTACGACAGGTTTAGGTGTTTCATTATCTAGAACAGTTGGTTTCCTAAGGGGCACATCAGTAGTTGTGGTAATCCTAGTTAGAGGGCATGTATTTCCTACTATAGTGAAGGTCCGACCAGTAGGTCTCTAGATATATCCAATATTTGTAAACACCTTTCCTGTTGGTTTCCAAACTTTTCTCTTTGAACTTTTCTTAATAGATTTAGATTTTACACAAGCATTCACATTATTGATAAAATCAAGAACGCACAAATCATGATTATCAGAAAGCATACAACCATTACACTTAACATATTTAAGTTCAAAATTCGCATTAAGCTTGGAATGCTGCACATTAGCAGTTCCTTTTGGTGCAACAACACAATCTTTATTTTTTAAACTAGATTTAACTTTTCTAAGGTGGGCTTCTACTTTATTCTTCTGAGTACTACTTGGTGTTTGCTGAATCTTATCTTTCTTTGTATTGCCTGAAGGCTGTGATCCGCTAGCACTAGTAGACGGTTTTACTCCTGTAGAAGACAACATAGGTTTGTTAGAAACTAGGTTTGATGTTGAGGCTGTTTTTGTGATTGTGTTTCTTGAGGATGTGACGGGCTTAGTGAATCTAACTCTTTTTTCCTTGTTATTTGGGGTCACATCCACTAATTTTCCATCAGTATTGTTGATACTAGGGCAGGTTTTACTAATGTTTGTAAGCAACTCCTGAATTAGTTTAGCATACCTACAGGCAGATTCTAGGGAATGATCTAGTTGATATTTTGATTTAACATGTTTAACTAGATCCCTAAGAATGGTAGCTTCTTCCTGAATGTGCTTAATATAAGCAGAGTGAGCTGTCTTTTTATTTAATAATTTAGGGGTTATTGGTTCCACATCAATCTTAAGCATCTCTGGATCAATAGTGTGTTTCATAACAGCATTATCAACTAGAGCTTTTCCTTTAAGTTTCTTTAAATCATCCTTGAGAGCTGTAATTACCAAAACTTTTTCCTAAAGACTAGCATTTAAATCAGAGATTTCCACAGACTTTAGATTGACTTGATTAATTAAATCATCACATTGTTCTTTTGATTGAATACGTGCTAGTTTAATCGAGTCATAAAGTTGCTTATAGGTCTGTTTCAAATGCTCATTCTCAGCAATAAGCTTTGACACCCTATGATCCAATTCAATATTTATTGTTTCAATCTCCTCTAAGTCCTTTTTAATCTTATCCTCATTCATTTTTCCACTTAGAGATTTAATTCTCTCTTTCAACTTCTTTATGACCGTGTCTTTCTCTTGGGACTGAGCTTTCAATTCATTTAATTCAAACAATTGATCAAAACTTAGAGCACTTTGATTTACTAACCCTATAGGAACAAGAAAAATGACAACTTTAAGGTTTTTAAGCCGAAAATTTTTAAATTAAGATTTTGCTCTTTATAAAGGTTTTGAACACAAATCAAAAGACAAACACAACAACTAAACACACCACTCCATGGCTCTTGATACCAATTGAAGAATACTAGTAATCTTTGATATTATACAAGAACTAGAGAGAGAAGTGGGTTGGAAAGTTTCTAGAGAGAGAAAGATGATAATATTATTATGCGTGTGAAACAAGAAATGAAACAACCAACCACCCTCTCCAAGGCATGGAGAGGGTATATATACTACTTACATGGCCGTCCATAGGCCTTAACGGGCTTTTCATGGCCTTGGGCCAGACTAGCTTACTAGACTAATCATATAACAAACTACGGGCTAAGACTATTACAACTTGGAAGTGACCGATACTTTTCTTGTTTCCAACAATCTCCCCCTAAGGGAGGTCACTCCATTTTACAAAATTTAAACCTAGCATACTATGCTATATCTCTTAGTCTTCAGCTCGTAAACTTGACTTTCTCTTGTGAATATGTTGTAGTAATCTTTGACTTTAGGCTCGAGCTTGTTCCTTTATCTTTACTTGTAAGTGGAGATGTGATCTTGAGCACTGTGAGATCATCAACCAAGCATAATCTCGTTTCGCCATCTTGTGACTTTGTCATCTTGTGATCTTGTGACTTCTGGACCGACATGCTCATACCATTCTTGATTTGTTGACTTGGAAAGCTTTAATGTTGCATCTTTCTTGAAATTCTTTAACTTTAACACTTCGTCACTTCGAGAAAGACGTTCGGTATCAGAGTGACGGAAACTTCTTTGAAATTCTTTGACTTTAATACTTCGTCACTTTAAGAAAGACGTACGGTATCAGAGTAGCGGAAGTCTTGAAACATGTACTTGAGCTTTCATGATGTCTTTATGTTTGTCGGTCGGGTATGAGCATGTGGTTATGAATCTTGTGAGTCAGCTGGAATCAGGTACCTTCACCACCATCTTTATGTATCTTGCATTTAAATAGAAACACAGTCTTCACATCCATTTGGTATACAACCATGTTCATATGAGCAGCAAACGTGAGAAAAATCCGTATTGCCTCTAATCTCGCAACCGGAGCAAAAGACTCTTCAAAATCGATTCCCTCCTCTTGACGGTAACCACGGGCTACTAATCGAGCTTTATTCTTTAAAATTCCTCCCAGTTCGTCTAGTTTCACTTTGTATATCCATTTCAAAGTAATCACCATAACTTTGTGTTATCCCAAAAGCTTAATCCATTTCACAATAATAAGCTATACCAATAAGCAAAATAAGATAGAAAAGAGATAAGGATAGGATCAACAGGAACGCCACTACGATCAATCACATAACCCAGAATTATACCGAATCTTGCCCAAAATCATACTTTGAAAACTTGGCGTATCATATTTCTTCCTTAAGCAACTCTAAAATAATCTTCAAATGCTTCCCATGCTCTTCTTCGTCCTTGAACTAGACCAAAATATCATCGATGAACACTATGATGAACTTATCAAGATATGCTTCATACAGCGGTTCATCAAGTCCCCATAAACACAGGACCAGTAGCGCATTAGTCAATCAAAACGGCATTACTTGAACACAAAGTGACCATAACCAATTCTAAATGCAGTAATTGGAATGTCTTCTTCTTTAATGCGTAACTGGTGATATCCTGATCGCAGATCGATCTTAGAATACACGCTCAAACCTTGCAGTTGGTCAAATAAATCGTCAATTCTCAGAAGAGGATAACGATTCTTGACAGTCAACTTGTTTAACTCGCGATAATCTATACACATTCTAAAAGATCCATCTTTCTTTTTCACAAACAACACCGGTACTCCCCACGATGATGAACTCGGACGAATAAGTCCTATCTCTAGCAGCTCTTGCAGTTGTACTACATGCACTCATCTCAAACGGTCCCTAATCTATACATTTCACCGTCGACATGCAGCCCTCGGTACTAGATCAATTTGAAATTCTACTTGCCTCGGCGGTGGTAGTCCTGGCAACTCCTCAAGAAAATCACAAATTACAGGCACGTCTTCCATTCGTTTCTCCTTCGACTTGTTTTCCGTCACGTGTGCCAAAAACAAATGACAACCTCAGCTCGACGTACTTATGGGCCTTGATACAAGATATGACCTTTAGTCGAGACACACCCTTGTCGCTTTCGACTATTAACATCTTGTTCCTATACGGTATACGAACAACTTTCTCGCCACAGACGATCATGGCATCGTGCTTGACAAGCCAATCCATACCGATGATGACATCAAATATACCCAGCTCAATTGGCATAAGATGTTTTCAAAACATGGTTCACTAAATTCAAAGTGCAACCTTTCAAACAGTGTTCGTACTAACTACCCTTCCATCAGCTAACTCTACCTCATAACTAGCTCCTATTTTGACCGGATCGATATTAAGCATGGAACTAAAATCTATATCCATACAACTCCCCCCTAAATCGGAACCCGAATCGAATAAAACAAAAGCATAGCGGTTATTGAGCATAAACATACCAGTAACCACATTCAGGCCCTTCGGCTCAGCATCCTTAATAGCATAAGCTCGACCATGAACTTCTCTAACTTCCTCTTGCTTAACCTTCCTGGGCACGTTTCCTATATGACCTTGCTCACCACAATCATAACAAGGCGGAATGGGTAGAGCATTTGCACCTATGGAAACATTCTTCTCCTTACATTACCTTAAATTGTGCCTAACCTTTCAACACTTGTGGCACTTGATCGTACACTGACCAACATGGCGAGTAAAACATCGTTCACACAAAGGAAGCTTTCCATTTGTAGGAGCGGTAACCATGGCTCGCGTGTTTCCTTGCCTTTGGTTATTCTGTAAAGTTTGACGTGAGTTATCCCTTTGATTGCCCTTACCACTACTATTTCTACTTTGAAAGCTCTCCCACTTTCGCTTCTTTCCTTCCAAAATTCTTTCATCTCTAGCTTGCGATTTCTGATCCATCAACTTATGAGCCATGCGCACAGCTTTGTTCAGGTTAGCCGGCTTAGAAGAAGTAACTTCACCCTTGATGTTATCAGTCAATCCCCGGATGTAAGCATCAACCTTCACTCTTTCTGGCTCAACCATTCCCGGACACATCAATGCAAGCTCATTGAACCTCTGAGTATAAGCAACAATGCTATACTCCTTAACCTTCAAGTTCCACAATTTGTGCTCCATACGTTGAACTTCTTCTATTGGGAAAAACTCGGCAGTCATTAGTTGCTTCATTTCAGTCCAAGACATTTGGTTCACAGTCTCCAAACCCATGGTTGCAATCTTAGCATTCCACCAAATCAAAGCAGGTCCTTGCAATGTTGCAGCAGCAAACCTAACCTTCTTGCCCTCTGCACAATCGCTGATCCCAAAAACACTCCTAGTTTTCTAGAACCATCTTAATTATTCGACAGCTCCTTCAGTACCACAAAAAGCAATAGGATTACACTTCATAAATCCAGAAAAAGTGCACTCACGAGCAGCAGGTGCGGCATCCTGACCCCTAGCTGGTCCAGATCCCCTAGCATCATTTCCAACATTCGCATGTCTAGCTCGCTCAGCAGCGATATCAGCATCGACATTTTCCTTGATCATTCGACAAATAGCAGCTTGAGTCATAGGTGCAGACTTTGGAGGCATGATTATGTCACGTCACACATAATACAATCTAATAAGCGTTCATAACATGGTACAATGACAAATCAATCACGACAACAGTCACATAACATCAAGTAGTAATCAGAAGATAGTCATTCATTTTTCATCACAAAAGAGTTAATACATAGTTGCATTGTTTCAGGAAATGATACAAATTGTTACAACCAATAACACTAATTCTACTAAATGAGGATTCAGTTTAGTGATTACACAATAAAGACAATACTAAGGAATCTAAACTACTAAAATCAAAGAGAATCTTTTCGACTCAGATGATCGACTCTCTCATCATTCAATTGAACATTGATAGCTTCGTATTCGGAATACTTATCTTTCAAACACAAATCCTCTACGAATCATCTCTTGATAGAACTCATGAGCTCGAACTCTAGTCCAGTAGAGATCTCTCTCAACTCGTTCGTTCTGCATACGAAGGAATGTGTTGCTAAACCTTGCTTCTTCAAGTTCCTTCTTCAACTAATTCTTACACTCAACTTTATCTTCAGCATTACCAAGCTTCTCAACCAGCTTTTCCATTGCAGTCGTTCCTATTTTTTCCCACAACTAGAATTTGCACTTCATTACCCAAATCCAAAATCAACTTACCATAGTACTCGTACTTTGCTTTTCCTTTCTTCTCGACGAATGCATGCGACGTCTCGCGACCACACAACACCATCCGTCTTTAAAGAGAAGTCATCGCGACTAAAAAAAGAGAGTTATTTTCCAAACAAGTTTTTCTATCCTTTAATTTTGAAACTGTTTTTGATGGTAATTGCAATCAACTTGTAGATGATCAAAGCTTCCACACACATAACAGGCCTTATTAAACATCTCAAAATTGCTTCCTAGTTTTTGATACATCATCTTATTCCAATTTCTTTGATTGCCTCTTGGACTGTGAGTGTTTTGCCTATGTTTCTCAACTTGTTTAACGGTTTTCCTACCAGTTTTCTCTTGTTGTTTAGATTTGTCAAAATCTTTCTTAACAATACTAGGCTTAACTGTTTTCTTCTCAGTTTTAGTTTGAGACACATTTTCTTCCTCACTATCTTACACCCAATCTTCAATAATTAGGGAATCATTAGACTTCCTAACTACCTTAGACACTTCTTCATCAGACTTTATGTTCTCAACTACAAGCTTATTAACAAACTCATCTAAACTAGTAAAAGGCAAATCAGGTTTTGGAGGCATGAAATTTCCTATGTTGGGAGGTGAAACTGCATTATATTTTTCATAGCCTAAACCTTTCTTGCAATTATCAACAATCTGACACTCTATAAGCTTGTTTAAACTTTTAAATGCATTTTCAAATTTATCTACATTAAATTGAATGCTATCTTTTTCTTTTTGAATTTTTTCAAGCTTCTTCCTAAGCTCTCTAATAGTTATTTCTCCTACTTAAATATCTCATTTTAAGCCATTAATGTTTTCTACATAAATAGACTCATTCTTTTTATAAAATTTAAGTTTTTCTTCCACTGATTCTAAACCTGTTTTATAACCTAAAACCATTAAACTAGATTTCTCTAAATCTCTTAATAGTTGATCATTTTGAGATTTAAGTAATTTAACAGTTTCCATACAAGATTTTGAACAATTTGAATCATTGGATACCTCTGAGTCAGAACTTGAAGATGAGTAAGCCATGAGTGCATAATTAGGCCCTTCCTCTGTCACGGGGGGGGGGGGGGGGGGGGGGGGGGGGGGGGGGGGGGGGGGGGGGGGGGGGGGGGGGGGGGGGGGGGGCCTGATCACTCCAGTCATATCCACCAAGGCCATCACATGACACCAAAGCTATGGAAGTAGATGTTTCCACATGCACACTCCTTCTTGAGCTTTCCTTGTTCTTGTTGTCTTGATTTCTTAGAGCTCTGCACTCCCTAGCAAAATGTCCCCTCTTATGGCAGTTGTAGCACTCCACTTTGGACTTATCAAAACCAATAGTCTCATTGCCATTAACAGTAAGCTTCCTTCTTGTATTCTTCAAAAACCTTCTAGCCCTCATAGTCAACATGGCCATTTTCCATCTCAAATCCATCTCTTCTATGTCATCAGGATAGATTTGTTGCAAGTCCTCATGTGCAAGTTGAGGACTATTTGGTTGACTAGCAAAGAATGAACAAATAACAGCATCACTCAAGTTATCAATATTTGTAGAGTAAGCAGTATTAACTTGAGTGCTAGCAGTAGTAACTCCATGAGCAGCATTAACTGCTTCATTAGAGCTGCTAGTGTTGTTATTTGAAGAGGACACAAAAGCCATGTTCTGTGTGCTTGAACTTGAGCTAGACATCCCTTTGACTTCTGGTTCAACCCTTAGAGTTGTTATAAAAGATCATCCATGCCCATATGTTCTAACTCAGATTTATTCCGTCCACACAACAGGCAAGGTTGTTCACACAGTGACAAGCTCCTAATAACTTTTGATTAACATCTTCTTGTGAAAGCTTTTCATCCAAAAGCTCCAACTGACTCATAAGCTTTTGAAGCCTATCAATGGTTTTGATCAAGCATCACTGAAGCATTGTGAGCATGTGTGAAGTTTTCATATTGCAGCTTAAGAGAATTTTCTTTTCTTTGAGTCTTCTTAGTTATGCGATGCATTCCAGCACTAAAATTTCTTTTCAATAGCTTCCAGCAACAGCTTTAGCATCCTTTATAAGAGGTTAAACTTTAACTGATTGTTCATGGGAAAGCCGTCATTAAAGTACTTCTAGCCTTCACTTCTAATCTTCTCTGAGCCTTATCTTCAGCAGATGTAATAGGCATCACTTTTTCAACACCTTCCACAACTGCTGTTTTTGGCAAGGTTGCACCATTCTTTATGACTTCCCACAGTGCATAGTCTATCATCTGGATGTATTGTTCAATCCTCATCCTCCATAACTCAAACTCACCTGGTTTGAGCATGGGAACTTTAGATGCAGCCACCATGTGTGTAGAATCTTGATCCATATCTTCTAGCAAAGTTTCTCAAAGCAACAAGCTCTGATACCACTTGTTGGTCCCACTTCAATAGATCGAATTCCTTAAGCTTGTATAAGGATTAGTTATATTAGATAAATCTAACACAACTATAGTAGAAACTTTGTTTGAATGTATTAAAGATTAATGTTGGAATCTAATCTTTAATATTAAGAAGAACTATCAATGAAACAGTAATTATATGAACATATAATTCAACAAACAAAAGCTCCAATATTATTAATAATACGAATACTCTCAAAGTATTAGGGTTACAAAGACCTTGAAGCTATGATAATTCTATGAATGACTCGTATCAAACTCTATGCCTTAGAACCTCCTTTTATACACCAAGGAGTCCTAAACGGCTTACAATACTTTCCTAAGAATATCAAATCTTTTAAACAAATAAGTTATACATATCTTTTACACAAATAACTCATATAAATCACATAAGCAGTACTAACTAACTCAGTAGTACTAACTTCTTCACTAGCAGCATTAACTCCTTCAGCAACATTAACTTTGTACTAACAGTAGTAACTTTTGTACTAGCAGTAGTAACTACTTAGCAATTTTTCTCCTAAGTCTCTGAGAAGCACTAATATGCGCTAGCAGTAGTAACTTTTGTACTAGCAGTAGTAACTACTTAGCATTTTTCTCTGAAGTTCTTGAGCAGTACTAACACAACTGAGCAGCATTAACTCTGATATGAGCAGCAGTAATACTAACAGCATTAAGAAGGCTTTTAATCCTAACAATTTCACAAGACATGTAATAGAGCATTCTTAATACACTCTCAATATAACATATTTTTCATTGTCACAAATAAGCACATCTCTTGGCTTTTGAAAAACCAAACACGTTAAATATCAAATGTGCAACTACACATGTAAGATGACTAAATATAAGACATCTATTAAATCAAGCAATATGTAATCGAAACCAAACAACCTATAGATCTTGAACAAAAGATTAAACATATTGCTTTACGCAGTTGTCCTAAAAATCCCCACATCTTTGATTAAGATATGCCAAACCCAGAAATTAAAGCATGTTATGTTGAGTCATGATAGCCCATATGAAAGATAATACAAATTTTATCTTTGCTACACTTCATTAGGCAAATATAAGAATTTATATTTTGTCTAACTTGAGAATGTGACCACTGGAGAATCTAAGGCACTAGAAATTTAATTTAAACCTAACGTTGAAATTACATCCAATAGTAAAGTTGGGTTCGGTATATAACCTGTAAAAAAATAACGTGTTCAGCCTGAAATTAGCACACACAAGTGATATGTCTCATATCATTCTCTTAAATTGATTAAATATGTGCACTTCCTAAATATGCCTAATGATAGTCTACATCGATAGACTTTGTATCTCATTAGGAGTACACACTAAGCACGTAGAAATTAGGCTTCTTCTAGTCAATCTAGACACAATGCACCTCACATATGTGCATTAAGTTTCTTCAAGATGATTACTTATTCCCAAGTAATGCTATTTATATGTATTTATGATCTCGATGCCAACGTTAGTTTAATTGCTTAGATATTAAATGCATGTCCACTATAAAGGCATTTGTCTTTTTCTAGCAATTTAGATAAAATATTTCTTAGTTTATCTAAATGACACATGCTCCTAAATGCTAAATGCTAACATGTTTTACATGACGATTACATTTAAAATTATCATGTTTTGTATGCGTCATTTTACATGACTTACGTGTTAATTGTACACCTACACTATATTAACTTAATATATGACAATTAACGTTTAAATGCCATAGAGTCTTACACATTAATCTCGTTGATTATTGTGTCGATGCATGCTTAGATAAACTTATATGCCTATATCTATATGTCTTATGCATCTAGGTATATATTTTCTCACACTAGAATATTTTTCTTCGCGTCCGTGTCACAAATCTAAAAAGTCAAAAGAGTCGTAAAATGGTCTTATATCTCCTAGAGTCTTCACCCACACATTCCCTTAATCATCATCTCGCCTTCTTCCAAATAATCCACTCTTTCGTCAAGGAAAAGTTAGATACATATCTAACACTCCTCCAAGTAGGTTTGACAACTTAAATATTTCATCCGAAATATTCAAGTATCTTTAACTTGCGATCGCAAACGTTAAAGGTCATATCCGAAAATTCATATTCAAGCCTTTTAACAACATATGTTAAAATGCTCTTCCTAAAGCTAAAAGCTTACATCAACCTTCGTGTGACAAAGGTCTTACGAGTTTCTACATAAGTGATTCGTAGCCTCTTTAATATACACACCTTAAGACTAAGTACTTTCACTTCCGTTAGTCCTTTCCATCCCCTTAGGAATGTCACGATGGTTTATCGTCATGCTCATCTCATACACAATAAGGATCGAACATTATCCATCGATCTTAGGATAGAAAACCCATCAAAATTCGTCTTCATTTCCTTCACGACAATGTCCAAAAGGAAATATCTTCATCGAAAAAGTTTCATCGAAAGACAACATCGTCGACATCTTCACCAAACCACTCAAACGTGAACCTTTTTAAGTCTAGGTCTAGGAATGATGAAACAAATCTCATAAACGTGTCATTCTCATTTTAATAGTCTTGTTACTATTAAATACATTCCGATAAATCTCGACAACTTAATCATTTCATCTGAAATGTTTAAGCATTTTTAATTCGCGAAATGCAAATTAAAATGTCACTCATTGTTCATGTCTAAGTCATTTTACAAATACCTTAATCACGCCTCTATTATTATATAGATGGTTAACATCTTCCGTCCACATTTCCGCTACCACCTTTAAGATAACCTCGTACCTCGTCGCGTGATTGTTCTATGAACATTCGCAACACTCGAGAAGAGCTACATAACTTCGCGGATGAAGTTCATCGTATGCTAACCGTCATCCGTCATGACATTGTCATGCTCATCACTTCCGTCGTTATTTCTCTTCATTTATTCTTTTTATAATTTATGTCCGGATGAGCACGAATTAAAAGGGAAGGGAAAACACACCTGTTCACATATATCCTTTAACCAAATACTCTCAAGAACTCACATATGTGATTCTTATTCACTCGAAACCAACAATGTAAAACCGAGTCATCCTTACCACTACCAATCTCGAGTCATCCACCTAGTCATCTTTACAAGAAGATTCTCCATGTAACCATTCCCTATAAGTGAATTTCACCATGAAATGTGTCTCATCTTCATTTCCCAACACTCATAAGCATGTGTGCCTATGTTGTCGAAAGTTAAATGAATTTCATAATGAAATGCGTATCATCCTCATATCATGACACTCATAAGCATGTGTGCCTATGTTGTCAAAAGCAAGTGAATTTCGTAATGAAATGCGTCTCATCCTCATATCCCGACACTCATAAGCATGTGTGCCTATGTTGTCAAAAGTCAAGTGAATTTCATAATAAAATATGTCTCATCCAATCATTTCCACTTTTTAGCAAGTGAAGAACACAAAGAAGATATTCAATCTTTAAGTGTTGTTGAGTCATCACAATGTCGTGTCTTTCATTTTTCATCCAATCATTTCCACTTTTTAGCAAAGTGAAGAACACAAAGAAGACATTCAATCTTCAAGTGTTGTTAAGTCATCACAATGTCAAGTCTTTCACTTCTCTTACACCAATTTCATATTTTCACCTTTGTTCGTCAACATTAACAACCAACAAAACACCCAACAAACCTATTGTCAACACCTTCCCTTTCCATTCACGCTCATCCTTCTTCGTTCGTGTTCCCTCCTTAAATCATCCTTATCATCAACATTTAGTTTGATCTAAAGTCTTACTATAATGTTTATCCATAAACACTCCAAACATGAAAAGCATACATAATGCTTAACAAAGAAACCTTGAGGATTTAGGAATCTCTCAATACAACCCTTAGTCTATTCAAATCCATATCATCATCTTGGTTAGATGACGATACCATAAGGAACATGTCAATCAAAATACGTTCATACTCCTTATCCAAATGACATCTTGGAAGATATCATTCTCATAATAATAGTGTGTCAATCAATAAACGAATTATGTTCTTGTTTATTAAAGTCGGTATTATACCGAAGGGTGTTGGTTAAGTCTTATTCCTTAAGCATGTGCCGGTCAAACTTTATCATCAGTTCCTAAACATTCTCGTGTCTTAAGCATACGTCATGATTCCTTTTATCATGGATTTAGGTTGTTGTTATTAAAACAACGAGTGCATGTGTGTAGGTTTTAAGTTTTCTTTTAAATTGTCATAGTTTAGAGTGCATATATCTAAGACATAGATGTCTTATTCCCTCTTAGTGTATTGCTATATATATATATATATTTAGCTATCATTGTTGGTATATATATATGTGCACTTTTCTACTAATTTTTTTAGCACACTTTCGTAGATTGATTCCTTGGTGCCCCAAACAAGGGGGAGCATACACCGAGGGGGAGTTGCAACCGTTATGACATCTACACATTTCTTGATATGTGTATCCAACCCTTTAATATCGCTCCTATATATATATTATGTTGCATGAAACTAACCCTTGATGTAGGTTAAGAGTTTGCAACAAATTTGATCCATGGATCTGCTAGAGTCTATATACATGGAATGCAAGTGTCATAAGATTGCAATGAGCTAAGGGGTGCTTGAGTGTCAATGTAGATATCTTGGGATGATTAAACAGGGTTGATAGGAGTAAGACTTCACTAGGGATGATGCAAGCCCGCCTTTTTGTTTCATGGTTTGAAGTGTAGTATAAGTCTCGCCTAAGAGTCCACCTTTTTGCTTCGACAAAAGGGGGAAAGAAGATGTTAAACAGAACTTATACATATATTTCATATGTGTTATCTGTTTACATATTTGTCATCATAAAAAAAAGGGGTGATTGATTGGTAGAAATTTACGTATTATTTAATCTATACATTCTCTTCATGTTTTGGTGATGACAAACATGTAACTTGTAACACATAACGTAAAGTGCTTAAGTTACTCGTGATCACAAATCATCAATGCATTCATACGAAAACATCTCTCGACGTCTCAAGTCTGCTTCAACGAAGTTTGCACCCGACGTAAATCACTTAAGGTATGAATAAATAAATGCTTTATGCATTTTATGATCAAAGGAATTTTTATTCAACTTCACATTTTTTATAAAAATGTCACAAACATTTTTATAACTTTTACAAAACATTTTTAGATTTAAAAGAAATGTTTTATTCAAAATAAATATTTTAAATTCAAATTTTCTATCTAAAAATGGCTAGAAATGTTCCAGAAAACACCTCCCCCATAAAAGACAAAAAAAGGAGCGTCTGGCCTGGGCAGCCCCCTTAATTATAAGGGCGGTCCCCTTAATTATTAAGGGGACCGGCACCCTTATAAGGGGACCGCCCAGACAAAAAGGCAACTCAGTTTGCCTATAAATACTGGACTATTCCCCACTGATTTTCCAACCTTTTGCACCTATTCTTTCTGTCCCAAATCAGTTTATACATCTCACACATATTTTAAAAACCTTTGATCATGTAATCATAAGCATTTATTTCTAAGTGATTCAATCTTATTCCTCCAAGTACAAGAGAAGAACTCTTGTTTTCATCAAAATATGAAGTTATGTAGTTAGTGCATTCATGACATGTCTTACATTCACAATGTATAGATCGAGTCCATGTATTCCAAACTTATGTAATAGTTAGATCATGGTGATCATGGTGTGTATAGTTGTAAGATCATGGTGATCATAGGAAGTATAGTTAGATCGGGGTGATCTTAGTAAGTAGTGTTAGATTGGTGTGATCGTAGAAGTGTCTAGGTGAAGTAAAGCTGTGAATAGCGGTGAAGAAGTTGTGAATCGTAGTGAAGAAGTAGTGAAGTGAAGTGAATTCGTGAAGTGAAGTGAAGTCGTGAAGTGAAGTGAAGTTGTGTGGTGAAGAGAAGTTGTGAATTGTTGTGAAGTAGTGTGGTTAGTTGTGATAGATTGGTTCTAGCTAGGATTAGAACTCGACATTTGGATTAGTGTCGGAAATCGATGTAAGCTTAGTTGTGTTTGATTTTCTTCGCCTAAAGGGAGCTTGTTGACTAGTGAAGTAACTCTCGAGTTGGGTACTCGGGGTGTAGAGTAGGGCGAAGAGGTGCTTCGTGACCGAACCACTATAAATCATCGTGTTCGGTTTGCACTTTCTTTTACTTTTTGCTTTACATCTTTATTTACCTTATCGCCTTACATTTATATTTGCATTAGATCTATATGTGTGTTGATTGTGCTTATATTGTTATGACATGTTCTAGTGGATATAGATGCATTATTCACACTTATCATATTGCATCTAACTTGATGGATAATTTGATACTAAATATTTTAAGTTTTTAAATGGAAATGTATTCACCCCCTTTACGATTTCCACAATTGGTATTCTACGATTTTCAAAATTTCCATTCGTCACTATAAATACTAAAGAGTATCACTCTGAATGTTCTGGCAAGATCTCAAGGATAATGCGTAGGACTCTTTGATACCAAATGTTGTTTAAGGGTGAACAACAAGTTTTATACATGGATTGTGTCCTAATGAGATTTGTAATTTGATCTCTCTTGGTTCTAAACTCGGTTTGTGCACTTTGGTTTTAGTAATCGGAGGCTGGAGCTGACTGCCATCTTTTCAATCTCGACTAACTTAGAGTGAGAAAGTTAATAGATAACGTGTGTATCTCTGTGACAAATGAGACAAGTCTCTGTTGAGAGAAACACGAATGGCTGGCAAGGGTTGTGCATTGCATCACTGGGTCCATGACGGCTTTCTTCAATACCAACAATCATCTTTGTGATTTTGATATATTATGCATTGACCTGGTTTCTATCTAAGTTGTGTGGAGGACTTCTTTCTATTCACCCTTTATCCATACATTTCTTTTTAATTCTGCAACCCCTTCAATGCTTACCAAGACGTCATCACTAACACCTTGTTGTGATTGTTCTAGTGTTAGCTCAATCTTAGTCAGCATTTTTCCCGTTTCTCATTTTCTCCACATCTTACCTAAGGACTGCTATTTCTAACTATGGGTTGTCCTTGGGTAGATCCCTCCGGTTCTGGTTGGATCATAGGACTTATACCTAACCTTAACCACCTTATGACTTCATCGACGTCGTGAGTTAATTGGTTGTTTGGTATAGAGATCAAAACCATAAAACCATTCAAAATCAATCAAAGTGTTTGATAGAAATTAAGACATTTTAACACTTTGAGAGTTTCATTCTTTTGAAATGCTCCCCTTACACATGTGCATCGATATTTGAAATGATTTTGCACATTAAGGAAAGAGTTATGCACTTAAAGTCTTAAAGATCACATTCTTCTTAATCACATTTTCTCCCCTTATTTAAAATATTAAATCTCTTAGTATTTGAAATACCAATTGATTAAAATTTGCTGGCATGAAAAGTTTCATGGGGAGAAAAATGTTTTCTTAGCATGAGCTATGAACATTTTTCTGAGTACTCGCCTTCAACAAAATATACAGGATACCAAAGATTTTTAAAACTTTACATTACAAGGAAAAATGATATTACACCACAAATATGTTGAAGACGAAGTGAGATGCATTAGTGAATAGTGTATATTATGACTTGACATTGAAGTAGCACATTTTAATTTCACTTGAATGTTTTTAGATACATAAAATTGACATTTATGAGATGTACCCAAAAAACATTATAGGCTTTGGTTTTAAAAGCTCCTCCATAAAAATTGATCTACATAAATATGACATTTTAAGAAAAATTGATACCACAAATTTTAAACTTATTTGAGGAAGGGAGTGTTGAATACACAATTTTAACAAATACCACTTATTATGGAAAGATAACACAAATTATATTGTAAACAATTTGACATTGAAAGTTCTTTTTGAAAAATTGTGTTCAATGTTTTTTTTAAAACCATGATAGAATACATCTCTTTTAATTTTAGAGTAAGCGTACTGAAGCGTACACTCCCCTAATATTTGTGTCCGGGTTACAGTCTGAAGTAACTGTAAGCCATTGTCATGAGCTCAAAACTGTTGAATGTTTTGTATAGGAGCCCAAGACCCGAGAAAATTTGACTTTCTCGTTGACAGGATAAGTTATCTTTAAAGATACACTTTCCTTACATTGAGGTCCGAGTTATGCACTAAAATGTACATAAGTCATTAAGAAAATTTGAGAAATGACATGTTTTGAAATGTTTGAACTCTTGCTAGAACTTCATTTACACATTCGTGTCAATGTTAATCGACATTTCTGGGTACGTAATAACACTCCAAATATACATATATAATCCCTTGTGAATATGTAAAATATCTATGTAGACATGTTAAATATCACATGTTTAGTTACTTAATGGCGTAATAGTTGTTTCAGAACCAAGAAGGACGAAAAGGACTAAAAGCGCAATGATAATCCGTTAAATACACTAACGGTTGTCAAGAGAAGAATCTAGAAGTGGAGTTAATGAAGATTTAATGAAAAATGTCAAAGTGCGGCGTACTTCGAGACGAGTTAATGCAATTTAATGTTAAAGCCAAGTGCGTCGCACAAATTATTTTGTGCGCCGTACTTCGACCTGCAGTTACTCAAGATCATAATGATTCCATTCATATTGCAACCCTTCACTTGTCCGCTTCTACCAACTGATAGCCTTACCTCAGCTATAAATGGAGCACAAAATCAGATGTTTTAAGCATCCCAAATCTCATATCACTCATTCATAACAAAGAAGTAATCTTAGAAGGAAGTTAGGAAGAAATCTTTGGGAAAGTTGAACTTATTCTTGGTTCATCTTAATTCCCAGGCTCTAAATCATATAAGGAGGTTGAATTCAAGCTAAGAAGGTTGTGATAAGATTTGTTAGTAGTTTGAAGTTGAATTTTCGGGTTTCATATAGTTTTCATTTGGGAAAACTCTTGTAAAAACATCATATTTTGCTATTGGAATCGGTATAAACACGTTTCTCTTCTTGATTATGATGTTTTCTAGAATTAACTTGCTTAATATGTGTTTTACTTTTATGATTATGAAGTAGTCTTATATATTTATTTGGGCTAACATGGACAATGATATGAACAAGCTTTTAACGTTATGCTTATGAATATGATCTTGATAAATTCGATGTTTAATTATCCGGATACTTGTTACATGTTTTGATTATTCATACCTGGTGGATATAGGTCGAAAGACTCCACCAATATGTTTACATTTCGCATTGTCTGTCTGTAACAATTCAATATTAGTCTTGTGAGAATTGACTAATAAAAACGACGCATTTTCTTTGAAGTGCGACGCACTTTGCTGCCTGTACAGTTAAAAAATATTTATATCTTAATTTTAGTAGATAAATTGCTCCGTTTATTAAGTGATATCTGTTTATTAATATTATGTAAATGTAAAAAAGTGTTATTACTTGTTTTAACTAACCCACTAACGGTTGTTCTATTGTTATGTTATTATATAAAAGTTATGGATCCAAATTCAAGTATTGGAAAGACTTGCCTAGGAGAAAATGTCATTGAATTATCAAGTGAAAAAGCTGAAGGTCATGGAGACAGGAGTTCTCCCGAATATCTAAATACAACGTGGAGGTAAGAAGGAAACAAAGGCTTTCACTTTTCATAAAATAGAGACTGAGGAAGCTAGCGACAGATATGTAGCACCATGTTTCATCAATGGATAGAAGCATATGACGGAGAGATAAATCTAGGAAAAGAAAAAAACATGATCTCAAATGAATTTACTATGAAATTATGTCTGGATCATGAGGTGAAATGTAGACACAAAGTGGCTAAAAAGGAGTTGATTGTAGCATTAAGAAGAGAAATTTACTTTGTAAAGTTCATAATCAATCCAAAAGAGGACGATGTCGAACCAAGGGTAGTTCTGGGAAGGTCGTTCATGCGTCTAACCAAGGGAATTGATGATTTTGGAAATAGAATTATTATAATATATCTCAAACTCGATCCATTCTTGGATAGCTCTGGAGAAACAAAAAAGACTGATGATGACTGGGATCTCTTATTAGATGATCTCGACTTTGGAGATGTTCCATAAATTGAAGGAGTTGAAATTCCGCCATTCGTGTGTAAAATGGGAAAGAATAGCAACTAGAGAAGTACCAATTGATCTATTCTGATATGTTTATCAAACCGGATATGAAAATGTTTAATACTTAATCTCATGTCTAACGAACTTGATTAAGGGATTTTATCATTATCACTTTTATACTTGAATCGATCTTAATGCATTTCATATATTAAAGATTAAAGGCCGAAAGGATTCTTTCATATGTGAAATAGTTAATTGTTTGAATGATTATCCATCTATTCATGCTTTTATGCTTTATATCATGAATGCTTGGTTGTTCGCTTGTTTGTCATCATTGTCCTCGGTCCAAATAAATATCATTTTTATATCTTGAAATACACCTTTATCTTTAGACACGTGACAGTCTATAAGATAACTTTTTGTAAAACATCTTGACTTTTCTTAAAATTACCAATCCCGTGGAACGACCTGGTCTTACCTAAAAAGATTATACTACATACGTGGGTTATACTTTTACCCGTGTGTTTCTATCTAATAACCGATAATTTCAGTCTTATAAATTTAAAACTTTTGAAACACATCAGTACGCAAATGTTATCAATTCCAAGAGACATGGCAAGAAGTTTTGATATGTGTGAAAACACATATTCAGTTTATATTAAAATAGGCCCTAAAAAGACAAATTTGTGCTTAAAATGCTTGAATATTGCTTGTTTTGTCTTTGTGATTGTGTAGGTACGGATATTGTAAAAATCTTAAGAAAACGGTTAAAACCGGGCAAACACAGACACGGGAACGGAAGAGCACATAAAGAGCCGGGAGAATGTTATCAAAAGTCAACAGTGGTCAACTCAAGTCAACCTTCAGTCAAACATGGTCAACACAAAAAGACAAAATCAAAAATTCCCAAATCAGTCCCTCAAAGTTAACCAAATTACAAAAAACAATCCTTAAACCCTAACGGTGTTAACTCTTATAATTATAAGAGTTAACAACCGTTAACCTTCTTATAACTAAACCAAGCCGGGCCCAATCCAGAATACCCGGCCCAAACCCTTTTGTTATTAACCCTGGCCCAAGTCAACCCTCCTAATAACCCCGGTCAAAAAGTCAAAGTGATAACATATTTTACCGCCCAATCCCTTTTACTGTTCATTCATCCCCCACCCACCACATCCCCTGCACCTACCCCGTTACACAATCATTATCACGCCACTCCTATCACATCATCGTGCCATGTGGCAATCCAAAACACACACATTCCAATCCAAGGGAGGCAAATTTAAAAAGTGTTAAGCAGATGATCAAACACGGCCAAGATGTAGATCAGGAATCGTTCTCCACCCTCTCACAAAAAAAAAGAAACATCACAATGAAGACCCAGAACACTTATTCATCTGCTATAAATAGGGCTCTCACTCACAAGAAAAAATATCAATCAAAGCAGTAGTGTAATGTTAGCTTTAGCTTATTTACAGTTTTTAAGCAGCTTATTAGTAATCAACTTATGTAATCTTCTTTCAATGGTAATGTAATCTCTTTTAATATTAATAATGAAATTCAGTTTTATAAAGTTTATAATCGTGTTCTATTCTACATTTCAACTATTTTTTGTTAATTTTCCATCAACTAAATAAGCCCTAAATAAGCTTAATTTTCTTAATAAGCTAATCTCTTACTCAGTTAAGCTTAACAAGCTTAACTGAGCTTTTGGACTGTTAAACTCACTCTCAAATTTCCAAAGCTTTTGATTAATGGATGATAAGCCAAACATGGATGGGCTTATGGACTTACTGGCTTATTCCTAATAAGCCAGAGCTTGTAGAATAAGCTCATTTGAGCATTCCAGTCCTTGTTTAAGCAAAGGACAAAGGTACTCTTACTCTTTTTAATTTTCTGCTCAATTACTATTTTACTGCTTATTTGCTTAATTCTGCTTATTTTTAGCTTGTGATTGTTAGAAATAGCTTATCTGTGCTTATTATACTTAGTTGATGCTTGGTAGGTTAAATTTTAGCTTAAAACTCATTTTTAGTTGTTTTTCTTCATAAACTGTTAAAAACCAAAAAAAAATAGCATAGCTTATTTCATTGCTTATTAGTACTTAATTTTTGTTGATCACTGCTTATTTGTCTTAAATATGTTTAGTTATCAATCTGTTTTTGCTTTTTATAGCTTATTAGGGTCTGATTTAGTTTTTAAGTTGCAATTCAAAAATTAAAGGGGTGTTTGGCATTAGACTGTTTTTAGCTTAAAATAAGCTCAAATAAGCTCAAATTTGGTAGTTAGTTTAGTTTCAGCCTATAATAGCTTAATTAAGTCTTAGTTTTTCATTTCTCAGCTTAAATCATTGAATGCAACTTATTTTCTCTTTTTATCAATGTTTTTCAAAAAGTAGTTAAACTGTAACAGCCCTTTTCAAGTAGCTTTTTCTAGGGCTTAATAAGCTTCAAAATGATTTTAATAAGCTGTTATAAGTAGTATCCTAGGTCTAGTTTTAGGTTTAGCAAAGTTTTTTAGCTTAAGGTTCAGTTTTGAGGTTTAAAATTAAGCTTAAAGTAGCTTGTGTAGGGGCTGCACTGACTCAGCATAGCTGAGTCAGTCTCATTAGCTTATTGAGCAATAAGCTCTTTTGCTCTCAGCTTTTTCTGTTTTAGCTTTAAGTGTTTGTTTTAGTTTAGTTTAGTTTTTTTTAAGTTTTAAGATTGCTTATTAGCTTAAGTCCTAGCTAACAGTTAGTTTTTTAAGTTTTTCTTTAAAATTAAGTTGCTGTCAAATTAAGCTGTTTCCAGCTTATTCTTTAAGTTTTAGAAAAAAGTGCTTTTGTTAAAGTTGATAAGCTCAAGCTTATCAACAACTTTGTTCTTTAAGTTTTCAAAAAAAAAGGGAACTAGGGAAGCCCGGGTGAGCAAGGCTCGAACCCGGGACCTCTACCCAGTTCAACCCTTTTAACACACAGCCTCTACCACAGCGCCCTTTGTGTCTATCTTCGTTATACATTTACACCATTTATTCGTTATACACATTTAGCCCCAATAAGCCTAATAACCTTTATAGCTGATTTCGTGGCTTATTCTATAGAGCAGTGATATCAATCTTATTCTTTCTTAGATTAATTAGTTTCAAGCTATTTTCTGTAATTTTTCTAGAATTTTTATAGTCCGTTTAGTATTTTTAAACATTTATTTTCATTAAAAATTTTAAAAAATCATAAAAAATAGAAAAAAACATCAAAAAAATATAAATCTTTTTTAGAAAATTTTCTTTTATCGTAAAGTTTTATAGAAAATTAAGTTCGCATTCGTAGGGTCCTAGATTTGGCAAATTTTGATTTTAAAGAACGAGATTCGGTCTCCGTTCATCGTTTTTCGTGTTTTAACGCTCATTCAACTCAGTTTTTTATTCGATTTTTCTTAAAAATTACTTATTAGTCGAAATATGATCCATTTAAAAAGTAATGTTAAGGTAGTGCTTAATTTTAGAAATTTATAGATTAGTGATCTCCGTTTAAAGGGGTCCCCGTTTTGCGTTTTTAGTTAAATTTTGGTTTCCCGTTATTTGTCTTCGTGCTTAATTGTTATAATTTGTTAATTTTAATTTTTAAAAGTAGATTATCAAATCAATCTTTGTCTTCAATTCAAATCATTGTCCGAACATCTAACGTGGTTTCAATTTGACAAGTCGTTGGGGGATAACGACCCGGAAATCATACTTCCCGGTTTATATACGTATTATATTATATATATTTGTGAAGATTTTCCTTTTCACCTTTGTCCTCAAGGGTAAACTGGTAATTTTCCATATTATTATATATTTTATTATTACGTATATATAGATTCTAACGAATCAATTTTCTTTTTGGTATGTTTGAAATTTTTATGATTTGTATTTTGTTTTTATAGATTTTCTATTTTTGTATTTGATTTTCTTGATATTTTCTTTTTCAAAAATATTTACAAGTCGATGTTTTATGTATATCAAACAGATTTGTTTGCCAGAACCTCTAGTGCTTCTGGAGTCAAACATCTCATACCAAGTCGTCTGACAATATACTTTAACCTATCTTCCGACAGAGCTTTAGTAAACATGTCAGCTAACTGGTATTCAGTTCCGACAAAGAATAATTCAAATATACCATTTTCAACATGTTCCTTTATGAAGTGATATCAGACATCAATGTGCTTGGTATGGGAATGCTGGATTGGATTACACGAGATGTCTATGGCTGCCTTTGAATCATAATACATAGGTATTTTATCAAAGTGAAAGCCATAATCTATGAGCTGAGTTCTCAACCATAGAACTTAAGCACAGTACGCAGATAAAGACACATACCTGGATTCTGCTGAAGACATTGAAGTGCAGTCCGGCTTCTTTAACGACCAGCTGCCTAGCTTGTCACCTCCTAGAAATTATATGCCACCAGATGTGCTTTTACGTGAATCGAGACAGCCCGCGTGATCCTAATCTGAAAAAGCAGTTAGTCCGAAACCGGTGTCCTTCGGATACTAGAGTCCCATGTTAATGGTATTCTTAAGGTACCGAAAGATCCGTTTAACCTCTTTGAGGTATTTTTAGTTGGTCTCGCTTGATAACGAGCACAATAACATGTTGCATTTACAATATCCGGTCTACTTGCTGTTAAGTACGTGAGTGCTCCAACCATGCTACGATATTTCATTTGGTCAACAGGAGTTCCACTCAAGTCAGCATTTAGGGGTTTAGTAGCCATTGGAGTACCAATGTTATCACATGAGGTCATACTATGCTTTTTAAGTATCTCTTGAGCATACTTGGCTTGGTTAATAAAGATACCACGTGGGGATTGATGGATCTGAATTCCTAAAATGAGTTTCAGCTCCCTCATCATAGACATTTCAAACTTGTTGTGCATTAAATTTTCAAACTTTTTGGAAAGTTTTGGGTTCGTAGAACCAAAAATAATGTCATCGACGTAAATTTGCACAAGCAATATGCCATCCCCCTTTTTAGTTATGAACAGAGTTGGATCAATAAAACCTTTTGAAAATCCTTTGGATACCAGGAAGTTGGAGAGTTCATCGTACCACGCTCTTAGAGCTTGCTTGAGTCCATCTAATGCCTTTTTGAGACGGTAGACTTAGTCAGGATGATGTGGGTCTATGAATCCATCTAGCGGGTTTACGTACACTTCTTCCTTCAGAGGGCCGTTAAGAAATGATGTCTTGACGTCCATCTGGTATATTGGAAATGATTTGTGTGCAGCATACGCAACGAATAACCGGACAGCTTCTAACCGAGCAACTGGAGCAAATGACTCTTCGAAATCAATTCCTTCCTACTGACCGTATCCCTTAGCTATAAGACGAGCTTTGTTGGGGATTACAGTATTCTCTTCATCACGTTTGTTTTTCTAGAGCCACTTTATGTTAATGACATTTTTGCATAGTGGTTTGTCGACTAATTCCCATACATCTAATCGATCAAATTGGTGAAGTTCTTCCTACATCGCTTCAATCCATGCAGAATTAGCCATGGCTTCTTTGATGTTCTTCGGTTCAGTTTGACTCACGGTGAGTGCGAACATACACATCTCGCCATTTGTTTCTAGCTGACATCTTGTTCTAATTGATTAAGAAGGATTTCTAATGACTTGTTCTAACGGATGATCTTTTGTCCAACGATGTTCAGAAGGATGTCGTTGATAGAATGTATGCATGTTTGACGAGTCAACATATCGAGAAGATGTCTCCCCTCGTTCTTGTACCGGTGTACTAAAGATGTTGATAAATTCATCTTCTTCAACTTATGCATTTTCTTTATTAGTTTTTGCTTGATTAATGTGCTCAATAGCATTGACAGTTGGTGCTTGATTTGGTGCTTGACTTGTAGTTTTAGGCGTTTTTTGAATGTTCAATGGAGGTATATTTGCAGCAACGGTTGTTGAAGTAGATGTAGTTGTGTTGTGTTGTTGACGTTGATCAGGTGTATCAGCAGCATGTACAACGAAAGACTTTGACACAACTGAAGTAGTTCCATTGAGTAATTCATCAAACATCAGACTAAATAGCAAATCCAGCTCAATTGTCGTTGTTACTGTCTCAGCTGCTTGATGAACATTTTGTTGACATTGGGGACAGGGACTTAAACTATCTTGTTCAAGTGCCGTTGTCAGACATTGTGGAACGGGATCAGAACTGACATGATCTGACACCATTAGAGGCAATTCGTCAAAGTTAACATGAATGGTTTCAACTATCACTCTTGTTCTCTTGTTATATACCCTGTAAGCTCTTGACTGAGTAGAATACCCTACAAAAATACATGCATCACCTTTTTCTTTCATCTTGTCAAGATTTTCTCCATCTCTGACGATGTAGCAAAGAGAGCCAAAAATGTGAAAGAACTTAACAGATGGTTTCTGGCCATTTATGATGTGGTAAGGTGTTTTCTCATGTTGAGGAATTACGAGTGAACGGTTTTGAGTAAAACATGTTGTTGCAATTGCTTCAGCCCAAAAGAACAAAGGAACTTTAGCGGCGCTTAGCATTGTTCGAGCAGCCTCAACAAGAGTACGGTTCTGTCTTTCGACAACGCCGTTTTGTTCAGGTGTTCGAGCAGTTGACGTTTGGTGTTCAATCCCTTCTTGAGCAAAGTATGCATGAAGAGTTTTATTCAAGAATTATGTGCCTTTGTCAGTTCGAACTGTTCTTACTTGAGCATGAAGTCCTCTTTGAACAAGTTTGAGGAAATCGATGAGGACTTCTAGTGTTTCGTCTTTGAACCTTGAGAAGTGAGTCTAAGTATATCTTGAATAGTCATCAACAATTACCAACACATATTTCTTACCATTAAAGCTTTCTACCCTCATGGGACCACATAAGTCCATGTGTAGAATTTGTAAACGTCTCTTTGAGCTTGGGGTATTTTTAGTCTTGAAAGACTTACGTTTTGCTTTTCCTAACTCACAAGAAGAACAAAGATGATCTTTGACGAATTTCATTTGGAAGGCCATCACAATATCAACTTCCGAAAGAAAGTTGATGTATCCAATTTAGATGTGAGAGACGACGATGCATAACCATGCTAGGGAACATGAAGCATTTGCCATTAAGCAATTGATTGGGAGTAGAAGGTGTCTTGAAGAAGTGAATGGAAAAGATCAGCGCCTACGAGAACCTGTGGAGGAGATCATTTTCCCTTCAAACCACGGATGTAAACAGTAGACCATCCAAAGCAACTTCCAAATCCGCATCAACAATTGACCAACTGGGAATAAATTGATATTCAGCCCTTTGAACGTAATAAACTCCTTTTGAAGTTACATCCCTTAAACCAGGTCTCCATAAACAAGAAATCAGTGCAGTTTGATCATTTCCAAACATCACCGTACCCAAAAATTTCCTCCACAAAATTACCTAGAAGCTTGATGAATTTCCTTTAAGTGCTTTGAGCATCCCCAGAGTCGACAAAGAATATGAATTATCACATACGAACAACAAAATAACCGTATAAGACAATGTTATAGACAAAGTGGATCCCCTAAGTGTTAGGGATTCAAAAATATTAGAAGTTCTAGTTTTAATTTCTAGAGGCATACTAACATTCGTGTTTACATTTCCTTATTCGACTTAGGTACACATTTATACTTGGTGGGTGATCTTAGAGTACCACCATCTACATATCTTACTAGCATGCTCATATTTCTTCCTAATTTTGTTTCTAGGTTTTTGATGAATAGATTCTGCAGCAACTGTATTCTTAAGTGATGTTGCAATAAAAAAACAGATTGATTCACAGTTCGCTTGGATTCCCTAGTACTAATAGGCACAACAATTGGCTATTTAGTTCTAGTATTCGCGCCATTAATATAATGAAGAACACACATATCATGATTGTCATTCAGCACACATTTTCCATAAGTAACACAGACAAAGTTTACATTCGAGTTCTTAGCATTCAAACTGTCATTACATGCAGTTACAGACATTTTATTATTAGAAAACTTAAAATTCCTATGGTGGTCTTCTACTTGTTGATTCTTCCTAGACTATTTGTGATACATACTCTAATCTCCAATTTGATTGCTCTTAAGTTGTGGTCGCTAACACAGTAGTGGGAAATACTCCTATCGAGAAAGTCACGAGTTGTTAAGTTTTCTAATGTCCTTGAGCAACTGTGCTTTGTTTCTAGTTTTATAGGCTTTTGTGTGCACTTATAACATTCCAGGAGCAAGCACATTGTGTTCTTAAAATTAACTTCACATTCTAAGGCAAAATCTTTGCATTGACTGGTTTTGAAAAATCATTGGACACATTATTTATAGTTACCGACTTTGACTTTGAAAAATCTTTCTTTGTAAGAGAATCTGAAAAAGTAGTCGGTTTACCTAAAATTGATTGTCTTTGACTTTTAAGAGCATTCGGTTGTCGAATAACCGATGGTTTTTCAAACTTAGTTTCCACGGATTTTCCTTTCATATTTGCAATGAGTTTCCTTAACTCACTTATTGCATTGTCTTTGTCTTGTAATTGAGCTTTCAGATCTTGAATTTCAAAATATTTGATATTTAATTCTCAAAATGAATTTGATTCATTTTGTTTCCAAACTTTGTCATTATTAAGTAGTTCCCGACTTTGATGTAAAGCAAGTTCAAGATTAATCGCATGTTGCTGAAGTGCTTCAAAACTTTTTGATGTTGTATTTCTTTTTGAAAGCTCAATTTCAAGACGTTCACATTTGACTACTTATTTCACATAATCACATTGTAAGTCAGTGAATTCATCAAGGGTTGTATATACACCAAGTATAGCATTCATGTGATCAGCATAATAATATTCCCTAGAAAGTCAATCGATTTCATTCAAAAACTGTATTTTTTGAGTTTCAGTTGAGATTTGAGAGAGTCTACTTCATGTTCAAGAGAATTAAAGTATCTCAAACCAGCAACCATTTTCTATTTCAAATACAAGTGAAATTTTTCTAAATCAGCATTGATTTTTCGAATTTGGGGACAAAAATGTCCTTCGATTGTATTTTGAATGAATGGATCTATATGACCAAAATATGTCCTTTTAGCGATTGTTTGTTTGCAACGTTCCACTCCATCAAGAATCGTGTCAACACTACTTTTAATTTTGAAAAGTTCTTTAGAGCTTTTACACTTTTGATCCCACGGAATGGATTCATCCATCCGTCTTTCTAACAAAGTTGTTTGTTTATTAAAAGACTCTTTTGAATTTTCATTCTTGACAGGTGTATGACTCATTTTTGACCTTTTTGAAAAATATCTCTGTTCAGGCGACTTTTCACGTTGTGGAACGAACAAATCATAAAGATTATTCAAGTTTTTATAATCAAAAGGTTTGATTAAATCACTTGATTTTGATCGACTTTCTTGGGAAAGACGAATCGTTTCGTCAGATTCAGAGCTAACATTAAAGCAAGATTATCATTATAGCAACCTATATCATACAAACGAGTATTCTCTCTTTGAGCTTTATTGAGCGATCCAGGTTTTACGAAAACTCGTTTACATTATCAATTAAGCATATTCCTTGTTTGAGACTAATTACTGGTTTTGTAACATTATCTCCAAAACTTTGATTTTATTTCTAAAGAATGACTTTTATCAAGTTTCTTGTCTTCACGTTTTTGAAAACCTTTCTGAGCCTCTTTATTCCTTGTGACATTATGGAGAAGGTTCTTGATGTGCAAAAAGCTGCCTTTTTCATTTCTGAAATCGATTAAATTTATAAATCATTTAAATCTTTCCGAGTATGTTCATTTAAGTGACATTTGAGATTCCATTTGTATAAAATTAAATCTCCTATAGCTTTGCACAATCCATTTCGTCTGTCGACTAATTCCCATATATCTAATCGATCAAACTAGTGAAGTTCTTCCTGTATCGCTTCAATCCATGCAGAATCAGCCATGGGTTCTTTGATGTTCTTTGGTTCGGTTTAACTTACGGTGAGTGCGAACATACACATCTCGCCATCTGTTTCTAGCTGACGTCTTGTTCTAATTGATTGAGAAGGATTTCTAGTTACTTGTTTTAACGGATGATCTTTTGTCTAACGATGTTCAGACGGATGTCGTTGAAAGAATGTATGCATGTTTGACGAGTCAACATAACAAGAAGATGTCTCCCCTTGTTCATGTACCGGTGTACTGAAGATGTTGATAAATTTGTCTTCTTTAATTTGTGCATTTTCTTTTAAAGTTTCTGCTTGATTGATGTTCTCGGTAGAAGTGATTTCCCGTCATGTGCTTTGAGCACCCAGAGTCGATGATGAATAGAATTATGTCTATGAGCTTTTACAGTGGCTCAACATCAAAAATGGGTCCAGAATTATCAGCAACATCTGAAGTAACCTCTTGAATCTGTGCCATGTACAGATAATGTGCTTCTAATTTCTGATCTTCAGGTTCATCATCAGTGTCATCCCTCTAATCAGCTTACTCCGCATTCAACTAAAATCTAGCTTCCTCTTGCTTACACAATAACATCTTCTCCTTGTGATAAGTTGCATCCTTTGCATGTTTTGGTTTATGACATTCCCTTGCTACATGCCTATATTCCTTGCAATTATAACACTGAATCCGAGATTGTTGTACCACATGTGTACCTACATTCTCCCTAGCACCAGCAACATTGACTACCCTCTGATTATCATACCTAGTTCCTCTGTTGATTCTTGAAGTATTATCTTGATTTTCTCTACTGGTGTTAGATGAAGTTCTGAGGTTGTTGTTGGTAGGTTTGTAGATTTTCTTGAATGATAGAGAGATTAAAGCCATGAGTTTATCAATTTCCTTTTCCTTTGACATTTCATCATCATCAGCAACCATAGCAGGTTCTTGATCATAAGTGGGTGGAAGAGAGTTGACAATTGCTTTACCTCTTTTCTGGTAGCAGCTTGTTATGGTCTGGTTGAAGAATTTTGAGTGTAGTGAGTAAGATGGTTTTGAGGATGGTAAACTAGTTGTTGTTAAGCAATAAGTGAAAGTGGATTAGCAGTACATGCTAGTCTTTTAGCTCTTATCTTGTTGACTTCGTTCTGGTGTTGCTTTAGGATTTCATAAAGTTTGTGGTAAGAGACAGTCTTTAACTCTTGACTCTGCTTAACAAGTGTCACAAACCTTTGCCATTCTGGTTGTAATTAAAGTAAGAACTGGACATTCACTTGATGATTGGTAACATCACACTGATTTCTAACAAGCTCATTCATTATCTTGTAGAACCTTGAGTAATACGATTAAAGTGTTTCACCATCTTGTGATGTGAATTTTCCAAACTCTCAATATAGATTGGTTTCAAGATCTTGAATATTGATTAATTCACCTTGTTTCAACCTTTCAGTTACTTTCCACATCTCACATGCATTTGGACAAGCATCAACTATGGAGTATATATCATTATCTATTCCTGTTAGAATTATCTGAATAGCTTCAGCTTCATCATCCAATTGGTTCCTTATGTCTTGTGAAACATTCTTATAGTTCTCTATGTACCTTTCTATAGTGGTTTCTGAACTACCTTCTACAACAGGAATTGTTCTTTCAGTCCATTTGAATTTGTAAGGTGGGTTCTGGAGACAATAGTAGATAAGTTCATTGTTAGGTTTGGTGTCGATGTATCTCTTGATTCAAGATTTCCACAGAATGTAGTTACCAGGTGCTACCATTAGTGGATGGTCTTTACCACTTGCTTTCATGATTGCATTGTAAAGAGCATTTGATGTTTGAGTTTGCAAGTTGTTATTGGTATTTGACATTTTGATGTTTTTGTGAATGGATATCGGATCTTAAGTTTTATGAAGTGACTGAGTTTGTGGTTTGTTATGGAATTCTAATTCACGGGATTTTACAAGTCTTGATTAAACCAAGAAAAGAAGTGAGTCTTTCGTGGGATTTTACTAAATCAAGAAGAAACCGTGAAATTAAAGTTGTTGTTTTTGTTGGAAATTATTGTCTTGTTACGTTTCTTAGGAGTCCAAATTAATTGCCACAATAATTGTCCAAATTGTATTTCACCAAAATTGGATTTACCAAAAATGAGTGAACCGAAATTGGTTTTCTATTTCAATGTCACAAACCGCAGGATACTCTGTTGCATAAACCGCAGAAAACTTGAGTTACACGAACCGTAAAAAACTTGAGTTACACAAACCGTAGGAATCGTAATTTACACAAACCGCATGTTTCTTGAAATTTTGACATAGTTTAGTTTCGTAAAATGTCACAAACCTCAGAAATATGTAACCCCTGTAAATACATAAACCGCAGAATACTATAAAGACACAAACCGCAGACTTAAAAAAAACAAAAACCGCAGAATGCTTAGATGCACAAACCGTAAGCTTTAAGTGTCACAAACCGCAGAATTCATCACTTTTACGCAAATCGCAAAGTTCAAGTTTAAACCCAGATTTTTTCTTAAGAATAAGGTGTTTTGACTCTCCATAAAGCTTCGTATATGCACGAATATGATGAAAGTACACGTTGATGATCCAAAATAACAACTAAAGCTTGGTTTTTAATGATTTTCGAATGCGTTTTTTCAAAAACCCACGAACAAGTACAAAAGTAAAAAAACATTGTTTGATTCTTGTATAAGCTGTTTTAAGCTACAAATAAGCAATAAACTCAGACTAAAACAAGCTTAAGAATCAAGACTTAAAGAAAAAAATAAGCCGAAGCTAAAAAAAGGAAAGATCCATGCATTTTGAATAAAAACCATAACTCAAAAACTATGAAAACCCCTTGGCGATTGATACCACTTGTTATCCTAAATAACTAAGATCCAAACACAACTAATAAGCTATACCAATAAGCTCTTAATGACACGAAATAAGTAAAAGAAGAAAAAGAGAATAAGAAATGTAGAGAGAAAGCTAGAGAAAGAAAGAGGAAGGTTAGATTGCTAGGTGAAAACCAAATGACGACTAACACCCTCTCCATGTGTGGATAGGGTTCTATTTATAGTCTCATACCCACATGAGGCGTATGGACTTTTTCCTTAGGTTGGGCTTGGCTTGTGTTGGGCTTTGAGCCCGAAACATGGATAATATTTGCTTAAAGTCCAAGCCCGTTGAACCCGACTAGCCTATTATAGTACAAGATTAATTATTACAAAGACGAATGACGACATTCTTGTTCGACTTATATAAAAATAAGGCTAACAGGTTTCGATCACTATACCAAACAATTAATTAACTTACGATGTCGATGAACTCATAAGGTAGTTAAGGTTAGGTATAAGTCCTATTATCTAACCAGAATCGGAGGGATCCACCCATAGACTTTCCATAGTTAGATTAGAAGTCCTTATGTATGATTGGAGATGAATGAGAATAAGGGAATAATGTGGACTATGACATGAGTTATCACCGAAACAATCACAACATGGCGATAGTGATGACATCTTGGTAAACATTGAAGGGGTTGAAGAATGAAAAAGAAATGTATGGATAAAGGGTTAAAAGAAATAAGCCCTCCACATAACTTAGGCAGAAACCAGGTCAATACATAATCTATCAAAATCAAAAAGATGATTGTTGGTATTAAAGAAAGCCGTTATGGACCTAGTAATGCAATGCACAACCCTTCCTAGCCATTCGAGTTGCTATTAAAATAGACTTGTCTCATTTGTCACGGAGATACACACGTTATTTATTGACTTGCTCACTCCGAGTTAGTTTATATTGAAAAGGTGGCAGACAGCTCCAGCCTCCGAGTACTAAAATAAAAGTGTACAAATCGAGTTTAGAGCCAATAAGAGATAAAATTATAAATCTCATTAGGACACAATACTTATATAACACTTGTTGTTCATCAATATACAATAATTAGTATCAAAGATTCCTACGCATTATCCATGTGATCTTGCCAAAACATCAGAGTGATACTCTTTAGTATTCATAATGACGATGGAAATCCTTCCAGTGTCAACATCAAACAGCACCATGGTAGGTGACTTGCGAGATTCTATATAAATCAAACTTGTGATAACTTGATATCTATTTGGTCTAGTAAATGAATTGACGACTTAATCAGAAAGATAGTAACTATCTGATTCACTCTTATCGTGTTGTCTGCTTTGAGACATTTTGGTAATAAGAACAAGCAAGCATGGTGGATCTAATACACCTGAAGATCCTACGCTTTAAGCTGGAAACCATATCAAGGAGGTTCTTCCAAATTGAACCTACCTGATCACCTTTCGGTCCTCATGAAACCAGAGGTTATTGCAACCGAATCTCGATGAATGCAAATCCATATTCATCCATATATGCTATTTATTACTAATATTAAAATGCAGGTACAAACGTCAGTGTTGCAGCCTCATTCCAACTAAGTCGGATTCATTACCATATGCTCGTATTCATCAATCGACAAAGATAAATACATGATGAAAGCTCAAGTAAATGCCATAATACTCTTCCATAACTCTAATAATCATGAACTTCTTCAATATCATTAAAGATCTTCAAAGTCAAAATAGGGGAGATTGTTAGCCAGATAAAAAAGAGGAAATTGTGAGCTTTCAAGACAAGTATGATCATGTCAGTCAAAATCACAAGTTGATCAAGAAAGTCAAATCAAGATGATTCAAGACAAGGAGATGATGCAAGATTAAAGATCTCAAGCACTTAAAGTCAAAAGATGAAGGCTCAAGATTAAGATCATAAAGCATGAATGAACAAAGCCATTACAAACAAGAAAATACAAAGACAAGACCGAAGAAGGCAAAGCATAAAAGTCAAATCAAGATAACCTCAACATTGGGGGAGATTGTTAGCCTTAATTTTATTAAGTCGAACAAGAATGTTATCGGTCATCTTTGTAATTATTAGTCTTGTATTGTAATAGGCTAGTCGGGTTTAACGGGCTTGGATTATAAGCTAATATTATCCACGTTTCATGCCAAAGCCCAACAACTTGCCAAGCCCGGCCCATTAGCAAAAGCCCAACGCCTAAAGAAAGGCTTGGTCTATAAATACCCCTTCACCTCATGAGATGAAGGGTGTTGGTTAACATTTCTCTCTAGCGCAATCATACCACTCTTTGCATCTTTCTCTTAATGTCCGTTTACATTGAACGTTGATTTTTAGTTTACGCGATTTAACTATACGTTAATAATTAAAAGCGAACGCGTAAAACTCTAAAAAAAAATAATGGAATTTATTAAAGTCGTAAATAACCTAAAAATGAGAAATGTTACACTTCGTGTTCTTGGCACATGTGGTGGAGAAGGACTCGAAGATAAAGCGTATCCAAGATATTTTGTGGTAGATATCATTTCAGAAGTGTTCCTAAAAGATTTACCCGGATCCCTCCTGCCTAGGCAACTTGAATTTCAGATGCTTAGCATCGTCGGAGATGCAAAGATTTTTGGGACAACTAAAAGAACTTCTAAATAAAGGGTTAAATCAGCCATGTTCGTCACCCTGGGAAGCTTCAGTTCTCTCCGTCAAAAGGACGGATCATTGCGAATATGCATAGATTATAGGGAACCGAACAAGATAACGACTGAGAATCAGTACCCCTCCCCCAAATAGATGATATGGTTGGTCAGCTGCAAGGCACGTCATACTTCACATTACACTAACAGGGGTGTGACAACGCAATAGATTATATAAAGTAACTAGCGAGTAATGCATGATTAAGTGAACACGTATGTTTACCTATACAAGTCCCCACCAATTTTACATTTTTAAATAATTAAGAGTAGTTTAAGTTAGATAAAATCACCTCTCTTAATTTAAATGGATTTTACTTGCTTTCATAAAAAACATAAAAATATAAAAATATTCTTTCCTCAACCCTTAGATCTTAGTAACATACAATTCAAACTACCTCACTATTCCCCTAGAGAACAATCAATCCTCTGAGTCTTTCCTATGTAGGAAACTAGAAGGGGGGTTGAATAGTTTACTCGTTAATTTACCGTTTTAAAAACTTTGCTTAGAAAATTATTAGATTCGAGTTATATGTCAATCAATCAACAATATGAATCACAACTAAATATCTAATATAATGAACTAAGTAAGCAATAACAATAAAGAGATAAAGAAAGAAACGATTAAACCAAGACACTAAGATTTATAGTGGTTCGGCAATGAAGCACCTCCTCGTTCCTACTCCACTCCAGATTTCACTATGTCAACAAGCTCCCTTTAGGCAGAGAAAACCGTTTACACGTCGCTTACTTTCTTTTTCGACACTAAGCTAGATGTCGAGTCCTAATCTTAGCTAGAACCAATCTAAGATTTCACTAAGTCTTTACACACTCACAAGATATATATACCCTTAGATTAACACACAATCCAAATCCCACCAATACACAATTTACACACTTAGATCTACACACAATCCAATTTACACAACAACACTAAATGTATGTAATGAAGATTTGTAATCTTGAGGAAGAAGAGATAGATTACTTGATAACAATTCGTATATAGAAGAATAAGATTGTTCTTCTCTTGCACTTGATTAGAGGAAGAAGAAGAAGAAGGGAGGAAGAAAGAATTAATCACTTGAAAACAAGATCAAGATATGTTAGTGATCAAGATATGTGTTTTAGAAAGAAAGGAAGAAGAGAGAAAAATGGAAGAAGAGAGAATAACAAATCTAAAAAAAATTCATGCCAAGAGGTTGTGTTTTTCAGATGGGGTGGCCCAGTATTTATAGGGATAAAAAATGACCATTGCTGGTGGCGGTCCCGGCGGTCCCTTATATATAAGGGGGCCGCCAGGCCTAAAAGGGGGCCGCCACTAGACTCCGCTCCCTTTTTTGTCCTTTTGTGGTGAAGGTTGTATCTGTTATAGAACCTTCTATTTTAGGGGGAAAATTTGAATTTCAAATTTTATGTTTTTAATAAAACATTTCTTTTAATGAATAAATATTTTGTTTTTATATTTTTATAAATACACATTTGTAGAAATGTAAGGTTTAAGAAAAATATTTTCTTGATCACTAATCATGTTTAATGATTTGTTTATCCATACCTTAAGTGATTAATCTTATAAATAGAATTTTATGATTAGTAATTTATAAACGTTTAATTTTATCGTAAATGTTTTCACATTTTGTTATTATCAAAACATTGAGAGGTCGAAAAATATAAATAACGTTTTTAGACATTATTTGTATTAATAAGTTCATCAAACTGTACGTGAATTATTTCCATTATTAATCTGGTTCTTTTGTTGTAGATTTTGTAAGCCTTTTTTGTATGGTGAATAACCAATGAAGATTCCAATGTTTGCTTTAGGCTTTAGTTTACCAAGATCCGTTCTGTCATATGTTGGATAGCATAATGCACCA
The DNA here is from genome assembly GCA_026074375.1 of Tanacetum coccineum. NCBI lineage: Eukaryota > Viridiplantae > Streptophyta > Magnoliopsida > Asterales > Asteraceae > Tanacetum > Tanacetum coccineum. The sequence continues at coordinate 22,023 of BQNB010007989.1, read as the reverse complement.
AAAACGTGAAGATGCTTGAGATCTAGTTTACGATCTCTGAGCAGTTCATATGGAGTCTTATTGTATCGGGTATAGATTAGGGATCTGTTTTGAGTATAACATGCGGCAGCTACAGCTTCAGCCCATAGGAATAACGAAGATTTGGAGAAGATAAACATGGTCCTTGCAACCTCTACCAACGTATGATTACGCCTTTCAACGACACCGTTTTGTTGTGAACTTCGTGCAATGAACGTATGATGAGTAATTCCAACATCTTTCGTGTATGCTCTCAATGTCTGATTGATAAATTATGTGCTGTTGTCGGTAAGAAGATATCTGACTGTTGCTTGAAGACTTATATAGCTTGTTTTAAAAACTTGATAATGATCTCAGGAGCTTTATCTTTTGTTCTCAAAAACTTCACCCATGTAAATTGGGAATGATCATCAACAATTACTAGAACATATCTTTTCCTGTTTATATTTTCCACCTGCATTGGTCTACAAAAATCCATGTGTAACATTTGAAGTTTCTCATTTATACTTGGTTCGGGTTTAGGTTTGTGCCATTCTTTCTTGCTTGTACCCATTTGACACGTTGAACACGGGTGATCTTTAGTACACTTCAATTTAGGCAAACCTTTGACAAGACCTTGTTTTGCAAGCTGATTAATAGTACCAAAGTTCAAGTGAGACAAACGACGATGCCATAACCAAGATTTAGTTTTTGAGGCTTTAGATATTAAACAGATGGGAGAAGACTTCATCATATCATTTAGTGAGATTGTATAGAGGTTAGAACCGCGAGACCCTAAAAGAATATCAACACCGTCTTAGTTACGAACGAAGCACGTGTGTTTTCTGAATGCTACTTCAAGACCCGAATCACATAATTGCCCGACTGAAAAAAGATTATGACCAAGTCCTTCAACATAGTAAACTCGTGTAATGAGGATATTCCTAAGCTGTAAATCTCCAGAACCCATAATTGCTGCAAAATGGTCATTGTCGAATCTGACCATACCGATAAACATGGAAATAAAACTGATGAGCTTGTCACGTTGTCCAGTCATGTGTTCGGAACAACCAAAATCTAAGTACCAAAGAACAAATTTTACAATCTGCACAAAAAGAACAAAGAAAATGGAAATATATACAAGATTCTGGAACCCCAACATATATAAAAGACTCTTCTATCACAAACCCTAACCCTATCTCACTTTGATAAAAACACACGCAGTCACTCAAAACACTACCTTATCACTCCAACAAATACTCACCCACACATAACACAAATATAAATCTCACAACACCACTATCTCTTTTGATAAGAAATGAAAAGTAGTAAATACTTCACTAGTTCTTTGTAGACAACATAGCAAAAGCCTTTCTTTTTTATATCACAACTAAAGCAGCCAACAAGTTGTTTTTCTTTCTTTGATGCTGTTCGAATGAAACACAGAGTACTACAAAAACAAAAACAAAAAAATTCATTTGTTATTAGCAGTTGGCTTCAAGGGTTGGTTTCGGGTATGTTTCCTTTTAATGTTTTCCCTTCGTTTTTTTGTTTTAAACTCGAAACAAACACAAGAGATTTGAACACTTGTTGTTCTTGTCTTTACTTTTGGTTTCAAAAATTAAAAGATGAAGATGATATGGTTTTTCGTTCTGTGTGAAGATCTTTTTAGATCTTTAAATCTCTTATGAGAAACGAATCAAACCAAATCTGAGATCATCTTTGTTATTCCTTTGAAAGCACCAAATGAAAAGAATGATAACACAATCTTTTTTTGATCTTTCTTTTGTATATCAAAAAATTAAAAGAAGCCAAGCTTCAAAAGAGATCCATGATGAGATGGTTCACACTAATAATCTTTCAAGATTCGTTCCACTAGTGAACCAAACTGAGATCTACAAACTTTGATAAATCTTTCAAATCTTTTGAAAAATAAAATAAAGTGTTGTGCTTCTAAGGATCAATGAAGATATGGTTTTTCATTGAGTGAAGATCTTTTTAGATCTGTAAATCTTGTAAGAGATATGAAACAAACCAATTTTAAGATCTAGTTCTTTTCTCTTGATTTTGAGTGATACGATGTAGATTGATGAGGGGAGATGGATGATAGATCGAGTCGGATTTGTTTTTTTTAATTGATATGAGAGTTCTTGGTTGAGTCTTAGATTTGTGATGAGATGTTCTTTTCTGAAAAGGATCTTTAAGATCTTGAATCTTTTTTATATACACAAAGAAACAACTGAGATCTTTAATACTTTTTCTGTTTTTAGAAAAATTTCTAGTTGATGTTTCTTGATTAGATCTGATTTAAAAGAGGTATAGTTCGGCTTTGTATTTGGTTAATTCGCCTTGAGTTCTTGATTAATACGCCTTGTGATTCTTGTTAGTTCGCCTTGTGATTCTTGTTAGTTCGCCTTGTGATTCTTGTTAATTCACCTTGTGATTCTTGTTAGTTCGCCTTCAACATGGTTGCCAGAAAAATAAAAAATGCGTATAGCCAAATAAATGCGTGACGTACACGCGTGCAACCCTTTTGACCAGATTTGACCAAAATACGTGAACATCTTAAACGCGTGTAACAGAAAACGCGTTTTTGACCAAAAGTCAAACTTTTTTTAAATCAGTTAGGAATCAGTTAAACATTCAGATCTAAAAATAAGCAATTTTACTCAAAAAAATAAGCGATTTGACTTTTTAGCACAAAATAATGTTGAAAATCTGACTGATTTGATTTTAGACTTTAAATAAGCACTTTTTAAGCAAATTTTGATTGATAAGCACTCAAAGAAGCACAAAAATAAACTGATAAGCACATAAAGACTAAATAAGCTATTAAAACTAAAAAGCACGAATCCAGATAAGATGATAAGCAGAATAATCACAGAAACTCAAAATAAGCTAAAAAACTCAATAAGCACTCAGATTAATCTGATAAGCATATAATTCGCAGAATTAAGCTCGTAATAAGCAATAAGCATACGGATTAAGCACAGATTTACAATAAGTGCAAAAATAAGCTAATCTGACTTAATAAGCTAATAAGCTGACGAAATAAGCATGATAAGCAATTAGAAAAAGCAATAAGCAGTCAGAATAAGCAGAAATAAGCAAATCCTCAATCTCTAATACAATCAACACTATAATAGAAACACTAATCCGTAATCATTGGCTCTTGATACCACATATTAAGCATATAAGATCTTGATTGATGACTAGTGTGTGTAGATCAAGGTGTAATTAGTGTGTGTCTAGAGAGAGAATTTCTTATTCTTTTCTCATTTGATATTGATACAAATGACTTGGTGTGGATGAATTACATCATTATGGTGGCCTAATGCCTTATTTATACTTAGAGATGTAACTAAGTATACTATAAATACAATAGTAGTCCTTGCACTATTTCCTTTTATGCACATTGATCCTAAATCTATGTATATTCTATTATTACATCAAAATGTGGAATTTATCTTTAATTCCAACATATTGGGTTCCATACTATTAGCAATCCTAGTTGACTCCTACAAATCCAAAATTCCAAGATGGTTGTTTTGAAATCACAAAATTTCTTATGAAAGCAAAGTTGAGATTGTTGAATGGATGACCATAGCTATTTATATGAGCTCTTATAAGAGAGTTCTTAGCAATGGAGTGTCTCATTCTTATATCCGCATTAGGTGCTACAGCTGGAATTCTTATGGTGTGGAGGCTATTGCATGAAGGCATTATAGTGGCAGGAGTGGTTTGAATGATGGGACGTATTGAACCTTCCATATTTAACATCCTTCCTATTGGTTTCCATCTAAATCCTACAGTGGAAAAGACCCTTCTAGTTGGTTTCCATTGAATCTTTTCTTTTTGTTTAAAAATTTTAGCCTTTTTACGTTTTTGCACATCTTTAAGATATTGAACAACACAAGCATCATGATTTTGCAGAAAACAAATATTCATTACTTGATAACCAAACATTCTCTTAATTATTTGACACAACAACATTCTAAACATTCGCATTACAATCTGAAACAAAAATATTTTTATTTGAACTAGACTTAAACCTCCTAAGTTGGGCTTCTACTTTATTCTACTTGCTTCTACGTGATGGTCGTTGGATCCTATCATTCTTTGTATTGCTCTTAGGCTTTGATCTGCTAGCATTAGTATAGCTTACTCTTCCTGTAGAAGGCAACAGAGTGTTGTCATTCTTTTGAGTCTTTTACAATACTGCATGCTTTTGTGTGTCATTAACGACTGTTTTGTTTAGTTTGGGTGCATCTACGTAAGGCTTATTGTTCTTTCTATGGCTTGTTGTGGGAGCCCACTTTTCATTCATGTTTTGTGTAAAAGGGCATGAGGCAGTAACATACACTAACAGTTCTCGAATACGCTCAGCAAACTTACAAGCAAAAACTAGATTTTCGTCTAAAGGTTTTAATGCTCTAGCTTGTTCTAATAGTTCATGTAGTGTTTCTACATGCTCTTTAGTAACTTTCAGATAATCGCGATGCACAACCCTATTGTTCTTAAAGTACGCATTGATCGGTTCAGCCTCAATCTTAAGCAGACATGGGGCAAGAACTTTAGTGCATTTTTCAATTATCTTGTTGGTGTGCAAGTGTGAAGTGATTGTTTTTGACAAATCATTTTTCTTAACAACTTTAGGGATAAACTGAGTTTTTGGTAACGGAGTTACAGAATACAGTTTATTTCCTGAAGTTGATAGCTTAGCAAACTTAGTATTCACACTTGTACTATTTTGATTCAGTTGAGGTTCAAAAAACTTTACTCGTAATTGTGCTCTTAAATTGTTGTTTTTAGAAATCTAATCATTCAGATTTTATTGCAAAGAGTCAGTTTGAAGTTTGGTTTTAGCTCGTGTCTTCTTGATTGAATCATAAAGGTTTTTGTAAAGCAACTTAAGGTGTTCTTTTTTCTTACTTAAGGAGGAAACCTAAAGAGCTAGTGACATGTTCTCATCCTCTATTTTCTGAAACCTAGAATCAAGATCTGGTAGATCCCCAGAAGTCACATGACTTGGGTTATTCAATGTAGCTACAAGTTGCTTTAACTCGTTAACTATAATTGATTTCTCTTTCAATTAAGCTTTCAGATCATTTATCTCAAAAGATTTGTTATTGGTCTTTGTTATCAAAGATGCATGATGTATTTTCCAAGATTCATCACAAATTATTTTTTATTTGTTATGTTGCAAAGAAAGTTCAAAAGAAATGCAATATTCCTTAAGTTTTGCAAAACGGTTTGTTAGCTTGTTAAATGACTTGTTTGAATCTTGATGATTCAAAAGCTCAATTTCAAGATGTTAATAATTTTCACAATTATCAACTTTATTCAACAAACGCAGATAAGTGCACATAATATCACCCGAGATATTGTCTTCCAAAAGTCGATCGTTGTTGATTAAAAGTTGTTTCTTTTCAATCTTAAAATATTTCTTTTCCACAGAACATTGGTCAACCTCATCTTCCATTTGTTTGAAAATTGATTTCATTTCATGAACCTCTTTGTAAAGACCTATTTCAAAAAGATTGAAAGTTTCTCTAAGGTTTTTGAAAAATGGTATGACGTCTTGTTCGAAAGCCCCTATTATATGTATTACTCCATAGTTTCCCACTTCAACACCAAGTAGAATAGTTCTCTTTTTAATGCAAGCATCAAGTTTATCAAGAAGATCTTTTGCATTTTGAAGATTTACGTATACCTTACTGGTTTTTGGTAGTTTTTTAGGAAAACTATTGTGGGTGTCGGTTTTACAACTGACACTGGTGGACTTGGTTTTGAAACTGGTGACCAATATACTTGTTATGTAGATAATTGTTTTTATGGAACAAAATACTCATAGAGTTTATTTAGTTTTGCATAATAAATCGCTTTATCATCATTTTATTTTTGTTTGTTTTTCATTTTCAACCAACTCTCTTCAGTAAGTATCAAAGTTTCTTCAAAATCACACATAGAAAATGGATCATGCTTCTCAACTAAAGCTTTGGCATTATACAAAAAAGGTTGTTTCCATTGAGTTTGATGAAGATACAAAGGATTTTGATAACAAAGAGTTATTTTGTGAGTATTATCATAAAATCTTTGAGGTTTGATTAACATATACACTGTTTGAGTAGTTTGACCTACTTTGTAAACAATGTTTTCAAGTTTTTTGTTAGCCTTTTCCAAAACCAAAATTTCGTCAATATACTTATCTTGCCTTGCAGATGACTCTTGTTTTAATGTTTCAAAATCATTTTCTAGAGATTTATGCATATTAGAAAGAACCTCATATTGTTATCTTTGAACAATTACTTGTTTTTTTAAAAGCTTTCACTTTTTTATTACGATCAACAATTATGCCTCGCATTTAAGAATCTAAATGCTCTTTTCTTTGTGTGAAAAAACTCTTTAAATCTTTATCTTTCTTTTAAAGCTTTGACCTTTTCTTTGTATCATTCAATCTCACGGGACAACAACTCATTCACACATTTAGCCTTTTGATTGACTGTGTTGCATTTGTTCAATCACAGATAATATCATTTCATTATTTTGTGCAGGAGGAGGAACATATTGAGCAACATCGTTCCCAATAGTAACAATATTATTAGCATAAGAGATAACATTGATGTCTTTCGTAAGTTCATCATATGATTTATTATTAGAGACAAGGTGGTCAGTAGATTCCGTCTCTTGAACAACAGAGTTAAGCACATCATTACCATGATAAGTGTCGTAATGAGTGATATGTGTTTAATCACATATCACTTTTCTTTATAAAAACGAGCTTAAATGATCAAAAATAGATAGAAAATGCATTGTATATGTCTATTTTATTAATTGTGATATGCATGTAACGGATATTTAAATAAAGGACAAAAATAAAGCAAAAAGGACAAAACCGAGCACGAGACTGGAAGAGCGTGAGAAAACTAAGCCCAGTACGTATTCATTTTTAATAGGCCAACCGGTACCCGTTTTGTGGGCCGGGTCAGCCCATAATGACTTAAAATATAGCCAAAAATATAAGTCCATCAAATACCAAACTAAACCAGCCAATGATAAAAGCCCAAACCAAAACCCGATCCAAGTCAATATACTAATAACACGATCAAAGTTACTATTCACTTCCTTCCTTATTTTTACACTACAACGGAAAAAAGGTACGGGTAATTCCACTCTTCACACGTCCTACGCTTCTAGAAGATCTATGTGGCACACCTTTGACATCACTCCCTGACACGCTGGTGATCTCGAGGTGTCCCATTGGAGGAAAAGAGTTGGTACACAATCTAAGGGCCATAAATGATTATTAAGTGACGGTTTTTGATCAACGGCTAAGATTGATGAATTAGAGAGCATCTTTGAGGGCCAGAACTCACATATTGCCCAAATAAATACACAGGAATTCACAACACAATGGTATCAATCGAGTATAGAGTAGGAGTAGGTATAATAGCTTAATTTTCAGCTTGTATTAACTTAAATGTATCTTCATTTAAGCAATAGTAAAACTTGATTTTGATTACATGAAAGTTTTAATATTATGTTTTAAATTTCTTTAAAATCAGCTTCTACTTTTATGCAATTTACTTTAAATTTGATAATGCTTTTAATAACATTCTATAAGTTGTGTTAAAAAACTGATTCCTAGTGAATAACATTACAAATAAGCTTTATCATCATATTAATACAAGCGGTTAAAAGTTTTCCTAGAATTAAAGAGAGATTGATGAAATTTGAGCTTAATATGGATGATAAGCCAATCAGGGAAGGGCTTATAGGACTTTACCATCTTATTTTATAAGCTGGATCTTGTAGATTGAGCTCTAAGAGAATTTTTAAGTCCTTGTTTTGAGCAAAGGACAAGGTATGATCACTTTTACCTTTTTAGCTTAATTTTCTTTGTGTCTTATTAAACTGCTTATTTTGTGCTTAATATTGTTAAATCATGCTTATTATGTCTAATAGTAGCTTAATATGTCTAGTTCATAGCTTAGATTAGTTATGAATTCCATTTTTATAGTGATCCGTCCATTTTAGATTTATAAAAATTGCTCATATAGGATTCAAAACTAGCTCATTTAGAAGTTAAATATAAGCTTATAATCCATGCTTATATCTCTAGAGGTTATTTGCCTTAGTTGCCTTATTATTCATAAAACTTAAATCGGTTTTCATAATTTGAGATTATTAATGTCTGATTTAGTCTTAAAATTAGATTCTCAAGTATTAAATGAGTGTTTTGGTTAAGCACTTTTAAACATGGTAAAAATTGTGTTCAGAGATCTGTCTTAATGATCAAATTGGTTTTCAAAACTTAATTAATTTATATACACAAAGTTTTTATAACTTAGAATAGGTAATTAGTTAATGTTTGGGGTAGTTTGATTTGTCATAATTCAAGTCTGCTAAGTCTAAAAGTTTGGTATTGGATGAATTCCTTAGAAGTCTACTTGAGGTGTGGTTTTTGTGCTAAAAATTGGTTTCACTAGCATCATTATACATCTTTTTTGAGTTTGTATTTATTGGGAAAGTTTTTTAAACATTTTAGATCAAAATCAATCAAGTAGTGTTAGATTTTAAAAGTTTGGAATTGCATATCATTAGTGGTCAAATTCTAGCTTAACTTTGATTAATTTTGGTTGTATTCAGCTTATTGTAATCTGTTCTCAATCTGTATCTAGTTTTTCAGTTTGTTAAAATAGTTTTTGAGCCTTAAATCTTAAGCTGCAAGTAGTCATTCAACTCAAAAAGTCCAAAAACAAGTAGTAGTAAACTGTCATTTTCATTTTGTCTTTTCTAGCTTATTTCCTTAACTAATTTGCTTAATTCTAGCTTATTTGTATTATTAAAGTCTAGTCCTAAATCTGTTTTCAACTTTTAGCTTATTTTTAGTGCTTATTAGTTCAAAATCTTAGAGCTATTTGGGTCAAAGTCTCTTAAATCCTCTTTTTGAGTAAACTGTCTTAAAGCTTTTTGATGTTTTTGTTCCTGATTATATGGAATTTGCGTATTGCTAGTCCATAGAGTGCCTTTTTTTTTTTTTTATTGAGTCTAGGTTTAGGTTTGTTTTAAGCTTATTGGTCTTTTTAATGCTTATTGAATAAAAAAAATTAAAAAAATCTGCCATTAAATATTAGTTTTATGCATTTTAGTTTAAGAAATTTGCATCTTTGAGTCTGTTCTCATCTTATTGGTAATAGCTTTTTGAATCGTTTTTCGTTGTAAACCTCAGAAATAGGATCTAGTATTTTTAGAATTTTTCTTAAAATTTTAGAATTAAGTTTAATATTTTTAGTGTACTTTTTAGTCTCGGTTAGTTATAAAATTATTTTAATTAGTTTAACCAAAATATCGAACATTCAAGCACCCGATCTTGAACCGAAACAAGATTCTTAATATTCACACTTCGTTAGAAAAACGACTCGGGAACGATTTAAACTTTATTCTTTCCTAAGGGTAATTTTCTCATCAATACTTTCCGGAAATATATTTTATTTTTGATTAGCTTATTACTCTTCCCAAGAGTAATTTGCCTATTTACTTATATTATATATGTTATATATAAACTATAATACGCAATCAATTTTTGGCGCCGCTGCCGGGGAAGTGTGAAACGATTATCGCGTTGAAGTTTGAAGATTAGTGCATTGAAGACCCTTCCCCGTGAAGTTATCGTTTTTTGTGAATATATATTTTACATTTCTTTATTATTTTTCATTTTCTTTTATATAAAACTATAAAATACAAAAATATTTTATCGATTTATTTTTGTGGATTTATTTTCTATTATAAAAATAAAAGAAAAATTAAAACACCAATAATACTTTTCCTAAAGTATTTAAAATACCAAAAAAAATAAAAAACAACAAAAGAAACCGTGTTGTCAATTGTTAAATCGGCTCACCTTTAGATTAACAAACTATAAGAGAGGTATAAGGAGGGTTGATCCTACGAACTTCGACCCGAAAGGAGAAGGTTTTTAAAACGCTTCGCGCTTACCCGCTCCTCCGCTTCTTTGTGCGTTTTCTAGAGAGCTACCGTGCACCTTTGATAATCGGTTCCAAAAATATTTTTATTATTTTCTACTTATTATTATATAAAATTTCAAAAATATTCTTCTATATCTTCTATATCATTTAATTCTTATCTTTTCTAACCTCCTATTTGTTTAATTCTTATGTCGTCATTCAACCAACGTGGTTGCGTAGGGTGTGGAGGTCCGTTAGATGGTTTACTTTGTCGACGGTGTACTTGCGAGTGGTGTGGAAATAATCTTAGAAATGGATTTTGTTCGATATGCGATTCAGGAGCTGGAAATTCATTCGTTTATGATCCAAATCCGAATTCTTTCAATGATCCTCCAAACTTTTTCAACCACTCTCCACAGCCCAAGTTCGAGTTATACTCGTGTGAGTTATGTAGGAACGATTCTCACTATGGGTTTGATTGCCCACCACGGTTCTCGCTTGTTTATGATCAGGAACCGAGCTACAATCAAAACTTTGGTGATAATTATTTTCCACAAAATTCACTGCGTTTTTCTCAGCAATATATTTGCTGTAAGTACTGCGGGGGTCCTCATGAGAGCCTTCAGTGTCAACCGAGGAATCAAAACTACTTTGAGCCTAACCCTTGCTATAATTCTAACTCCTACGGTTTTGACCAACCCACGCAGAAATCCATCGATCATCAGCCTCCTAAAGAAATGAATACCCAAGATACAAAAATTCAGGAGCATCTTCGAGAAATGAAAATTATGATGCATGAGATTCAGCAGATAAAATTGATAAATATGCTTAAAGATTTTCAACCTAAAATTGATCAAGATACTTATACTCCTGAGCCTTTGACGCAACGTTCTAACGTTATTTGTTATGATGACGATGATGACGAGGAGAGTACTTCTCAACTTCCTCCGTCTATTGCAATCATGACTTCCCTTCCCGTTTTACCGCCTGTGGAGCCTGAGGACTCTCTCATCATGGGGGATGAGAATCTTAGCACTATTCCTGAAAAGGAATCGGACTAAGTAATTAAGTCTAGTGTTAAGGACCTTGTCTTAATCCCAAGTGAGTCCGAGGATATATCCGACAATGACAGTGAGTGTGATTTGCCTTTTTGTGATGATTCTCCCCCTCTTGATGTTTTAGGGGGTAATTCTGTGACTTTCTCTAATCCTTTCTCCGATTCTAATGATGATTTTACCTCTAGTAATGACGAGTCACTTCCTAAGGAGGACGTTCAGGAGGAAAATTTTAAAATTTATTCGAACCCTCTTTTTGAATTTGATGAAGAGTACATCTCTACTAACATAAATCCTCTTTATAATGAGGTGTTAGAGGAAATCGATCGCGAGAACTCTCTCCTAGCTATTGATGATCCATTTTTGCTTGACATACCACCTTCTGGTTCTAAGCTCGTCAGCTTAGAGGAGGTGGAGAATTTTGACCCCTCCCTTTCCCTGATTCGGTCAGGAATGATGACGAGGGTGGCGGATATTCCTTCTTTAGAGCTTAATGAGGATGAGTGTTTTGACCTAGGAGGTGGTGAGATCGATGTTGATATTCCTCCGGATTTTGAGGACGATTATTATAACTCGGAGGGAGACATAATCTATCTTGAGAGTTTGCTTATTAATGACACTATCCCTAATCTCCCTCCTGAGGTGTTTTTAGATCATGACCCAAAAAGCTTAAATGATGAACCGAATATTGATAATTTAAAGATTAAGGAAAATGTGAGGTTTACCTTTGAGGATCGCCATTATCTTTCCCTCACATTTGTTATCATAATCTTTCTTCCTTTTCTTACATATCATGTGAATTCTCCTCTTCTTCTCTCCTCCGAGAGTGAGGACACCATTTTTTACCCAGGCATCTCCGCTTATAGTTTTTATTCCTTAGAGCCGGTGGCATCTCATCAGAATGAAACTTTCATGTGCTTCAATGTTTATCCAAACATCTTGAATGAAAGTCCGATGGAGATTTTCTCTTCCAACTGTTTCTGCCCCAAGGACAAAGGAATCCGGGGTGAGTCAAGCTAGAGACTCGCACAAAAACAAGAGCTTCTCGGGAGGCAACCCGTGTTTCTATTTTCTTTTTCTATTTTCTAATAAGTGTGACGTGAGGAGGCTTGCCTCTTCCTTTCTCGTTTTTCATCGCTTGTGATTTATGTTCAGGATTGTCCCGGATTATGAAGACTCTCATGCTCGTGGTTTTGTCCATCGTTCACTCGAGCTTCAATCCTTAGCATGCTTATATTTGGGAATCCGATATCCTAGATCTTATTGACTAACATTTATCTATTAGCATAATTAATAAATGGCTTTAGATTTATGTAGAAACCCCTTTATATTAGGATTATGCATTGATTTTAGTATGGGGGTGGCAACCCCACATTGAGGACAATGTTTAGTTTTAGTATGGGAGATGGGTATCTATCGATTTGATCTTACTTGCATTTGCTTTGTCTTCACGTAACCCCGTTTTGCCACAAAAATACCAAAAATATGTGATTTTATGCCAAAATTAAAAAAAAATAAAAAAATAATATAAATGTTTTGACATAAATGTTTGACTTTCCGATGGTGAGAACAAGAATAAATTTTGACTTGATCGAGCATGTTGCGCTCTAACTTGCCCCTTAACCTATATAAATTAAAACTTTTGCTAGTCTTTTATACAAGAAGCTTTAAAACGCGAATTATAGCTTGAAAAAGCCAAGAGTTTCCAAGTTTCCATAATAGACGTTAAATATGCAAAGCTTGATTTTATTAGACTAAGCATTCACGGATTTTTTATTAAAGATTTTAAATTTGCGAAGAACGAAAAATGATAGAGTTGAATATAAGTTAGATGCTAAGCAATGATTAATTGGATATCTTAAGAGCTCATAAGTGTAATTTGTGGGTTTTCCTCCCCAAAGCTTCTAACAGGACTAATAATACGTGCTCTTTTCAAAAATTAGACAAGTTAGTGGTTTTATCACCCTTAAAAGTCTGCTTAAAATCAACATTTTTAGACTTTTAAAAGCTTAAAAAAATTAGTCTTAGTTCCAATTTATACTTAAATTCTCGAAAAAAAAATTGTTTCTGTATATCATGGTAATGAAAAGTGTTGGATATATATATATATGAAATGTTAAAAAATGGGGGTTTCAAAACTAATGATTTTTAATCTCCTAAGATTAACCCTTAGCAACCTTTACGATGTAATAGTCAGTGGTTTTGGAATTTTTGGTTATTCTAAGCGAGAATTTATGACATTGCGTGAGGAAACGGCAATAGCGTAGTATGAGGGATTTTGATATGTGTTTAATCACATATCACTTTTCTTTATAAAAACAAGCTTAAATATTTATTTCTTAATATTAAGCTAAAAAGACCAATAATGAACGAAAACGACATAAAAATGCATTGTATACGTTTGTATTGTGAATTGTGTCTTGCAGGTAACGGATATATCAAAAATGGACAACAACGAAGCCAAAAAAGACAAAACCAAGCACGGTATTGGAAGAGCGTGAGAAAAGGAAGACGAGGACGTAATTATTTATTGTGTCGAGTTCGATTTGCTAAGACCATGAAAATGTTTATATAAGCTTAATAGTCCAAACCGGTCCAGCCCAAATGATATAAGCCCAAACCAAAACCCGGATCCAAGTCAATCTTACTAAAGCGCGATCAAAATTACTGTTCATCTTCTCCATTTTTACACTGCGACGAGTTAACAAGGATTAATCCCACTCTCCACACAAGATTCCATCTTCTAAAAGGAGATATATACACCTCTGACATCACATCAGGCCACGCTGGCGATCCTGAGGTATCTTATTGGCTGAAGGACGTGTAAGTGATCTAAGGGTGCAAAAAGGACGGATTGGAGTTGGTTATCAATCAAGGGTGGAAATTGGAAATTCAAGGACGCTCCTCTCTTCTAGATTCATATCTTCCTCACTATAAATACCCCAATGTATTCACACAGAAGGGGTATCTAGTTAGTTTTTAGCTTAAATTTAGTGCTCATTGTATTTTTCTTAGTGTAATTTCGTTTCAAAAGCTTGTAAACTCTTTATGATTAATAAAAGTTCAGTTTCCTTTTAAATTTTGTGTTGAATTTTATGTTTTTACTTTTATACAATTTCATTTAAAATGTGTTTAGATATTACTTAAAAAGTTCAATAAGCTCTAATTACTTTATAAGCTAAAACTTATTCAGTTAAGCTTTCTTATAGCTTAACTGAATAAGCTGTGTCACTTAAATCACCTCAAAAAGTTAGTTTAAGCTCATAATGGATGATAAGCCAATCAGGGAAGGGCCTTTAGGACTTTACCAGCTTATTTAATAAGCTGAAGCTTGTAGATTGAGCTCTTAGAGCAATTTTAAGTCATTGTTTTGAGCAAAGGACAAGGTATGTTCCACTTTTACTTTCTAGCTTAATTTATTTAGTAGTTTATTAAACTGCTTATTCTCTACTTATATTTGTTGAAACATGTTTATTCTGCCTAATAGTAGCTTAAAATGTCTAGTTCATAGTTTATAAGTAGTTTGATTTGAGATTTGTTCATTTTAGAGTGTATACTGCTTATATAGAAGTTAAAACTGCTCAATAGTTTAGCTTATGATATAATGCTTAATTCTCCTAGGTTTTTGCTTATTTGTCTTTGTTATCCATTGTTCTAAATCTGTTTTCATAAATCAAAGCTTATTGAGGTCGGTTTTTGCTTAAAATTGGAATTTTTAGTTTTAAAAGGGTGTTTGGGTTAAGCTGTGGTAACATAGTAAATTGAGTGCAGCCAGTTTTTAGTGATCAATTAAGTTTTCATAAGCTCTAAATAAGTTTCAAAACAAGTTTTCATAAACTAGGGATAAGTATTGTTGAGATTAGTAGTGTGTTTTATTATAACTCAAGTCTGCTAGTCTAAAGGTTTCTCAAACTGCTTATTTGATGAACTTTTTTTTAAAAGTCTACTAGAGGTATGGTTTTATGCTCCAAATTGGTTTCAATTGCATCAATATCAATCTGTTTTGTGTAGTGGTCCTTGGAATAGCCTTTTAAATGTTTTAGATCAAAATCAGTCAAGCTTGTTGGTTTGTTCTTAAGAGTCTAATCTTGCAGCTTAATAAAGGATAGATTGTAGCTTAACTTTGATTAATTTTAATTATATTCAACTTATTGTTGTATGATTACAATCTGTTTCTAGTTTTCTGTTTGTCAAAAATAGTTTTTGAGTCTTAAAGTTAAGCTGCAAATTGTCATTTCATCTCAAAAAGTCTAAAAACCAGTAGAGTAAACTGTCATTTGCATTTTGTCCTTTCTAGCTTATTTCCTAAACTGATTTGCTTAATTCTAGCTTTTAAATGTTAATTGAGTCTAGCCCTTAATCTGTTTTTAGCTTATTTCTAGTGCTTATTAGTTCTAAATCTTGGCTTAAAATTTGGTCAAAGTCCTTTAGAGTCTATTATCTTAATCATTTTTTATGTTTTCTAGCTTATTGAATTTGCACATTTCTAGTTCTAGGTGCTTATTTAGTCTAGGTCTAGGTCTGTTCTCAGCTTATTGGTAGTAGCTTATTGAGTCGTTTGTCTTTGCAAACCTCAAAAATATAATTTAGTATTTTTAGAAATTTTCTTAAAATTTTAGGATTAAGTCTAATATTTTTAGTGTAATTTTTAGTCTCGATTAGTTATAAATATTGTTTTAATTAGTTTAACCAAAATATCGAACATTCAAGCACCCGATCACGAACCGAACAAGATTCTCAATATTTACACTTCGTTGGGAAAACGACTCGGGAACGATTTGAAATTTATCCTTTCCTAAGGGTAATTTTCACATCAATACTTTCCGAAAATATATTTTATTTGTGATTAGCTTATTACTCTTCCCAAGAGTAATTTGCCTTTTTTACTTATACTATATATATACTATAATACGTAATCAGTTGACCTCCATGGAAAACAAAAATCCTATCCGTACTCTTGGAGATTATTCCAGACCTAGCCACGAGGGCTATCGAAACACCATTGAGCTCCCCGATGAGAACAATGTGGTGCCTCTGTGATCCGACACAATCGGGTTGGTGCAAAACGGATGCTCATTCAGGATCCAAACCAACATCTTAAGGATTTTCTAAAACTTGTGGACTCACTTGACCTTGATGTTGCAAATATGGAAAGGATACGCATGCGTTTATTTTAATTTTCCCTTCGCGATCAAGCCAGCAATTGGCTAGAACGTCTTCTAGCAGGATCTACTTCCACTTAGGAGGATCTTACTACCTATTTCCATGCTCAATTCTTTCCATCGGGAAGGACATTTAAGCTCTGAAATGACATCTTGATGTTCCAACAACATCAGGGTGAATCTCTCTCTGAAGCATGGACTTGATTTAATGACTTACTCCAAAGAGTCCCTCATCATGGCATCAATCTTTGGCTCCAAGTCCAAATCTTTTATGACCATTTTATTCCCGCCATAAGGCGAACCATCGATTAATCGGCCTATGGTAAGCTACATGACAAAACGCTGAAGAATCATGGGCACTATTAAAGGACCTCGCCCTCTATGACAACAAAAGTTGGAATGACCCAAGAGACTTCGCTAAACCGGTCAAGGCAATCTCTTTGCCTCAATATGTCCCGAGTACATCTGACCGTCGTCTCATCGAGCTCAAAAATCAAGTCCAACGCTTGATGGAAGCTCATCTTGCTCCTAAATCGCCTGTTTAAGTGAACAAAATCACTTCTTCATGTGAGATTTGTAGTGGTCCCCACGACACTCAATATTGCATGAAAAATCCAAAGCAAAATTTTGTTGATTACGCATCCTCGCGTACCGACGGAGTGATAGGCAAGTGCTTCACCTTCAAACCTGAGCAAAATAATCTTGGTGACACCTATTATCCGTCATGGAAAAGTCACCCAAACCTTAGGAAGAGGCAACCTCAAAATTCTCAAAACATTTTTTCAAACCCACCTAATCGTTTTCAGCCCAGCGGTTCGTTCTCAAACCGCCCCTATAACAACAACCCTCAAAATTTTAATAATCAATCAAATCTCGAAGGGTTGGTGTCTAATTTTATGGCATCTCAAGACGCTAGATTGTCTAAGTTTGAAGCGAATTTCAAACAACAACAAAGCGAGATGACCAATAAAATTGACACATTCTTGAAGGCAATGAATGATCGAATGACGGGAGCACTCCTAAGTGATACGGTCAAGAACCCGAAACTGAATGTTAACTCAACCTCTTCGGTTTTGTCTGCTCGTCCTTACCTAATGGAAGACCCCTAAAGCTCATCCCATCCACTTAATTTGATCAATGCTATCAAATTATGTTCCAAATATACAAATAAATTTCAAAAAGACCAACCTCAAGTTAAAACATTAACGGTCAATGAAAATGGGGCATCTCCAAATAAGGGAATTAAAAGTC
Source organism: Tanacetum coccineum (assembly GCA_026074375.1). Taxonomy (NCBI): domain Eukaryota; kingdom Viridiplantae; phylum Streptophyta; class Magnoliopsida; order Asterales; family Asteraceae; genus Tanacetum; species Tanacetum coccineum. The sequence continues at coordinate 4,590 of BQNB010007989.1, read as the reverse complement.
CGTCAAAATTACTCTCTCCAAAATATCAATCTCAATCATCTTTAGGAGAACAAAATAGGAACTCCTCTTCTCCCAAACGCGTTCATTTCATCAACACAATCACTATTTTAAGTAAAGAAGATGTGCCTAGGAAAACAAGGATCGTAAAATCTAACATTAAGGACAATGATCATGACACAATTGTCGAAGTTTAGGAGGAAAGTGGGTAGTCAGAAGAGGACGACCCATAATACACCAACCCATCATCGCCATCTAATCCATCAATTTTATTTATCACAGAAAAAGTTTGTAAGCTTAATTCATTCATTGAATCGTTAAACTTAGTTCCCCTATCATCTAACACTTAATTTGTTTGCACAAAAGAAAATGATGGAGACATAATGTTTGTTGAAATAATTAAAAAGTATGACGATTCTAGCGAAGAGGAGTTAGAAGAGGATAAAAGCGTAGTAACAGGACAATCAGGGGTAGAGTACTTTGACAGATTTCCAACTAGGAGCGAATTTACATATCATAAGTACTTAATGTGTGCCCCGATTCCGTCCTTGTTCTTGAGAAACCCCATTATTGTAGGAGGAAGTTCTTTGAACCTTAAAATACCATGCAACATAGGACATGTACATGTGGAAAAGCCTACCTAGATTTTAATTCCCCCACAAACGTCATGACTCGTATGCAATACAATTGGATCATAAGGAAACAACTTGAACCTAGGGAAGATCCTGAGGGAATTAGGAGAATAAGTAACTTCATAAGGTGAGTTAGAGGGATGCATATCTTCGTAGAAAACTTCACTTATGTTTCATATTTTATGATTGTTGAGGATCTTAGTTCGATTATAGACCCTAGATTGTCGCAAGTAGTACTAGGAAAGCCTTTTGTTAAAATATCCAACATGACTCATGATTTATCATTAGGAATAGTGAAGTTTGCAAATGGGACCAATAAAATTGCTTATAAGATACCCCATAAGATAGAGCAATTTAATTCCCTGGCGGATTTAAAAAAGTGCATACAAAATCGGTCTACTTTAGGAACGAGGAGGATAAAAGAAGAGGAGTAGTTGACGTAATGAATAAGATATTGGGGTTCTATAAAGAATGTTTAGAGCTTGGACCTGAATACTTGACTGGACTGGAAGAAGGTGAAGTAAGTGACAAAGGAGGAGTCACGTAAGGAGTGTGGCTCCGAATCTAGATACAAGGCTCGTTAAATAAACAAAATCGCTCATTGGGAGGTAACCCAATCCATTTTATTTTTTCGCATTTTAGAAGTGTTTTGTGTGTCTTGCGTGTCTTGTGTCTTGTTAGAGTCATATGTTTGTTCTAATTATTTTTCGTGGTTTATGCAGTATTTTTTTAGGAAATAACTAATAGAACTGCGTGCAGAAATTTTTCCAAGAAAACGAAAAGGAATTTTCACAGTCTCTGGAGACGGTATCAGGATTTATCCTGACGGCATCGCGTCTCCAGATTCTGTAAAATTCGAATTTTTATTATTTTTGAAAAATTAATTTTGTATAATTTCGATAATTTGTAATTTTCCTAAAACTCGCAGAAAACCACGATTACATTAACACATTCATCCTATATTTATTGCTTTCGTAGTGTCAAAACCCTAAATCATTAAGTTGTATGTTATTATCCCACCGAATTTTACGCTAGGTATAGTTGTTTCTTGTCTTTGATTTGTAAGTTATATTTGACAAGGAAAAACCTAGGAGTTCTTAAGAGTTTCATGTGAAGATTCTTGGATGACGATTTAGCCAGGATCATTTGTTTCTTCTCTATTTATTGAGTAAAACCAGGGGAGTACTAGTTTCTTTTGCCTTTTTCTTTTCCCTTTATTTGTTTTACGGGTACTTCTAAAAATATTGGGGACAATGTTCAACATAAGTGTATGGGGGAATAGAGCCTTAGAAACTATTTCTTCATTTGCCTTTGCTTTGTCCTTAAAATGATGAGTAATATACCAAAACATAGCGTAGAAGGTAATTTTAACCCAAATTGAAAAAAAAATTATGACACATACCAATGAACACTTAGTATTATTAGCGTCTCATGGATAGGAATTATATGACTAGCACAAAAACCCTACCACTCTAAAAAAATTCCACCCCAAAAATATAAGGTTCGCCCCTAGATCTTTAGGAATTCAAGCACCCATCTTTGGTGCTTAAGATAGTTTTACCTTTATCTTGCTCGAGTTAAGGAATGAGCAATATTGTATGTCACGTTTATTGATTTGATCATGCATATCTAGTTTTTTTGCTTTTTCTGGAGCATTGGTATCGGTTAAAATTATATGAGAGTATACCGATAGTATATTAAATTCTAAAACTTATTTTTGGATGCATCCCAAGACCGCAAGTGAGATCGTATTCATGTGATTAGGATTTGCTAAATGATAAGAGGCACTAGGATAAACCCTTTTTAAAACCTGTATTTGTTAGAATGGTCTACATATCATATAACTATCCCCACACCCTTGTTTCACACTAATTTTTAGTGCAAGATACACCTAGTACACCCCTCTGAGCCTATCATTTTTGCGGTTCTCGTAATTTTCAAGTGGATTCCAGATTATTAATGAAGAGCATTGTTTACACCCACACTAAATGTTACACCTAAATCTCCTTAGCATTCTTTATATGTACTCGTTTTTAGTACATTATTGTTATCACATTTGTAAAACCCAGTTAATTATTTGCAAACCCAATTAATTATTTGCTTGAGTACATGGTTGCTAAGTCGAGTCTTTTATTAGTGTATACTGTTTTGGGACGATTGGGATTCATGGTCGTTTTTTTATTTTATGAAGAAATGGGGAAGAAAGTCAGATTATTACACCCATACGTGCTTAATACACTCCATGTTTGTTGATCCTTTCAATTCGGGTCATTAGATTAGTTAATGTTTATGAGTTCTAAAACTCAAGTGTATGGGTGTGTTTATAAACCCCAAGTCATGTATTATTATGCTTCAGCAAATGGCACGGCAAAAGTGTACGAAAAAAAATTAGAAAAAAAGTGAAAAGAAAAAAAGGAGAAAAAGAAAAAAAGAAAATAAAAAAAAAGATAGAAAAAAATGTACGGGCTGCTATTTTGATTATGTTTATGTTTAAGTTCAAGAAAGAATCGATAAAAGAAAAAGAAATAGTTTGATGTAGAGTTTGTATATCTTTTTCCTAGTGTGGTCGAGTCTTGGCTTAGCAACGCCTTTACGTGAATTCTTGTATTTTAATTAACTCACCACCACCCAAATCCACCCTAAATTCACCTAAATATTTCCCATCCGTTTTCGTTTCCATTTAACTTACACCCAAACATCACAACCCTTTAAAGACCTCTTTAATAGTAATTTCTAGGTGCTTACGCCATAGCGGTGGAGGTTTGATCTTTTATCAAGCTTATGGTAATTTATATGCTATGACAGGTAATGAGTGTTAATTTTCCGTTTCCCATATTGTTATAATTCATTATAGACCCGAGAGAAAGAGAGAATCCAAAAACATATGCGAGGTGCTAGTATATAATTTACGTGCTTTTAATTATGAGGTCTAATTAGTTGTGTCATAAACTATCTTTAAAAACTAAGTTAAATTCCCCCGATATTGCTTTTGTCTAGGTAGAAAAAGTAAGTTAATCGCCCCCGTTTATGAATTAGGAAATACTTACACA
>BQNB010007988.1:0-91626 GCA_026074375.1 Tanacetum coccineum | reverse complement strand
AGACCCCCGAGAGCATCTATGCAGGACTTACATGATAGGATGGGTCATATGGAGATACGTCAAGAGGCTATTGAGAGGATGAAGTATAGACAGTCATATCAATGGGACAGGTACTAGGGAGTGTTCGAGCACATGGCTAGGGTTTACAGTGTTCCACTGCAGGGAGCCTATAACCCACCTGGTTATGCTCAGCCACAGTATGATCAGTATTATTAGCAGTATCCACCTCCACCACCGTAGTATCCACAGTATCAACCACCGCAGCAGCAGCATAAGCGGGATGATGAGTAGTGTCGAGATGACACAAACTGGATGTGTGACCGCATGTTTTGGGTCACATATGTTTTAAAAACAATTTCTAAACATTATTATTATTATTACTATTATGGTGTGTAAAATGCCTTTGTTGGCATTTAAAACAATATTATCGTACTTTCTATTTATTAATCAATTAGGAATATTATTATTATTATTTGTGTGCGATGCAATGTTTATATTTGTAACAGGAAAAGAAGAAAAAATAGGGGAGAAGGCGCGAGACGAATTGGCGCGAAGCAAAGATTCAGAATATAAATCACAATTGAAAAGTATTATTTTACTTTTCCATTTTATCTTTCTCTTTAATATTTCACATTAGGGACATATTAAGTATGGGGGGGAGATAAACTGGAAAAGTTCTGGAAAAATCAAGAACAAAAATTAAAAAATTTGAAAATAACATTTATTGATCACATACAAGCAATCTGACTCGGAGTTGATAACATTACTAGCATATTTATACCACCCAGAAAAAATTATGAGGATTAGATCTTAATAATTCAGGTATCCATTTTGATACCTAAGATGATTTTATCTTTAGCTTTCTCGAGTTAAGGTTCGAATGCAACTGCAAGTGTCTCATCCGTCGTTACGGCTGTGTATTTGTAGTTTTTCGCCTTTTCTGGAGCATTGGTATCGATTTAAATTATATGAGTGTGCCGGTGATTTGTTAATTCTAGAACTTGTGCTTGAAATCTTTATGAGACCGCAGTAGGAACACGTTCGCGTGTTATAAACATTTTACTAATTAAGAGGTGATAAAAATATAAATATAAGTAACCAATAATTTTATTCAAAAAGATTTTTAATTAAATTGTCTGAAATTTTATCCGTCCGAATTGAAGAGCTTGAATGTTGCTATTATATGCGAAGTAGTGTGCTTATCCTAAGTATGAGGGAAAGCAAGTTTCCCCTAAGTGAAGTATTATATTGTCGGTATGATCAAAAATAAATAAATAAATAAATAAAAGAGAGTAAATAATGATATAAAGGAACAGTTGGTTGCATTACAGATAAGGTGGATCATGATTTTATTAAAAAAAACTTTTTCAATAAATACTAAATATTATCATTAAATTAATTACCTCTTTTGATGTTTATGTTTGGTGCTTAAGCCATGTCGGTGAAGTTTAGTTTCCTATACAAGCCAATGGTAATTTCAACATTTCATGACTGCGCATATGAGTGACTTCCGTTTACCAAATTAAGCGAGTGTGAAAATAATCTTATCTATAAAAATTCGTGAGTTGCTTTGTCGCGTTATCTATGCTTGTGATCATTAATTTGTTTTACTAAATGAAATTCTTTCGCTTTAATTGCTTGAGGGCAAGCAATAAGCTAAGTATGGGGGATTTGATAACGCTCCAAATATAAATAAACTATCCATCAAAAACACATGAAATATATGTGTTAACGCATGAAATATTGCAAAGTTTGGTTGTTTGTTGTGTAATATTTGTTTCAGGACCAAAAATGACGAAAAAGACTAAACGTGCAAAGAAATTTTGTTAAATGTACTAACGGTCATTAGGAGAAAAATATAGAAGAGAATCCAAGGAAGAATTAATGAACGAGGCCAAAGTGCGGCGCACAATTCTTTTTGTGCGGCGTATTTCAAGACGAAGTAAATGCAATTTAATTAAACATTAAGTGTGGCGCACAATTTTCCTTGTGCGGCGCACTTCACCCGCAGTTACTCAAAAATCATTAAGAAGACAATTATTAAGCAGCCCTTGAGTTGCCATTTTTCCCAACTGAAGACCCATGGATGTGTATAAATAGAGGACGAAATTTGCTTCTCAAATCATACCATTCTTCATCTCTAATCATCTCTAACACACACAACTCATTTGTGATCAAGAATAGTGGTTAGGAAAGTGTTCTAGGGGAATTGTTAAAGAATCACCTTGTTCTTCATCATATTCCAGGTTAGAATCGAAGTAAGTTGTTGATTGATTTCAGAAGGTTGTATTAAGAAGTTGTTATAGTGGTTAAAGTTGAAATTCCTAGTTGTTATAATACCCATTCGAAGGAAGGTTCTTGTAAGTAGTGAACTATCTTGTTCATGAATTTGGTATAAACACATTTCCTTACTTTTATATTATGAATTCTGAATTGATCATGCTTGTTATGTGTTTTGAATCTATGAATATGGAGTAGTTTAACATGTTTGTTGGGGATCATGAGGGAATTATGGATTAAACTTGGATAAACTAGTGAATTTTGAAAATTATCAATATGAACTTGATGTTTTTACACTTGGACTATTTAATCATCATTTGATCATCATACTAGTCCGGATATATGTCAAAAGACTCCAGCTATATGCTTGATTTCCAATTTGTTTGTCTATGACAACTAGATGTTAGCCTTGTGAGGATTGGCTAACAAAATGATAATTAACCAAGGGTAAAAGGGTTTAACACTTAACCTCATGTCTAACGAACTTGGTTAAGAAAGTTCATATTCCTATTTTCCTAAACTTGGATCGAACTTAAAGCATTTTTGTAATCAAAAGTAAAGGCCGAAAGGATTTCTAATTATAATAAATAGACAATCGTTTTAGTAAACTAATCGTTTCTTAAATCGATTATATTTTTATTCTTGAACCCATTATCCATCCAAGTTTATCCATATTTGTCCTCGTCTCCTAAACAAACATCATTTTATATCTTGAAATACCTTAAAATATTTAGATCGTGACAGTCTATAAGATTTGCCCTTTTTGTAATATTATCGACTATTCCTAAGAATACCCAATCCTGTGGAACGACCTGGTCTTACCCTAAACCTATACTATAAATGGGGGTTTATACTTTACCCGTGCGTTAGTTGGAAATCAGATAAAACTAGTACTATAAATATAAAGCTTTAATAACACATCAGTTGGCTAGATTGTATTTGAATGAAATAGTTGCTAGACATGGTGTGCCGATCTCGAACATATCAGATCGTGATAGTCGTTTCACATCAAGGTTTTGGCAGTCGCTTACCACCCTCAGACCTATGGTAAGAGTGAGCATACTATTAAGACTTTGGAAGACATGCTTAGAGCGTGCGTCCTGGACTTCGAAGGAAGTTGGGATGTTCATCTTTCGTTGGTTGAGTTTTCGTATAACAATAGTTATCATTCTAGTGTGAAATGTGCTCCGTTTGAGGCATTGTATGGTAGAAAGTGTCGTTCGCCAATTATGTGGGCTGAAGTTAGGGAAGGTCAGTTGATATGACATGAGTTAGTGCAAGAGACTACTAAGAAGATCTTGTAGATTAAGGATAGACTTAAGGCTGCGCGTGATCGTCAATAAAGTTATGCTGATAAGAGGAGAAAGCCTCTAGAATTTAGTGTAGGTGACTATGTCTTGCTCAAAGTGTCGCCTTGGAAATGTGTTGTACGCTTTGGGAAGAAAGAGAAGTTAGCACCTAGATTTGTTAGACCTTTTGAGATCATTGAGAAGGTAGGCCTAGTGTCCTATCGGTTAGATTTGCATGGGGAATTGAATGGTGTTCATGACACATTCCATGTGTCGAACCTTAAGAAGTGTTTGGTTGATCCAACACTACAAGTGCCTTTGGATGAGATTCAAATTGATGCCAACTTGAATTTTATGGAAGAGCCTGTGGAAATTTTAGAGAGAGAGTTTAAGAAGTTAAAACGAGTAGAATTGCCAGCGTCAAGGTTCGGTGGAATTCGAAACGTGGTCCTAGATTTACATGGGAACGTGAAGATCAGATGAAATTGAAGTACCCGCATTTGTTTAGTGGTGTTAGTAGCTGAATTTCAAGGTCGAAATTCTTTTAAGGGGGTAGAATGTAACCTTTGCCCTTTTGTGTTCTGAATATTTCATTTTTAGTCCTTTGATGTCAGTTTATTCAGTTATTGTACCGTGTTGACGGTGGTGATTTTGTTGGGAATTGTGGTAATTTATGGTTTATTGTGAATAATAGTCCTTTTTAGAGGTTATTATTGTGTTATTTGTATTCCGGATGGTTTGACCCGTGAATTTTGAGAAATGCCGAAAAACGAGTCTTGACACGTCCGTTAATGTTCAAATGAGTTTTGAAGGGTTTAAAGTGTAAATATGTCAAGTAAATACTCTAAGTTATTGGAAAAGTATTTTTTTAGATGAATAAAAATACTAAGTAACTTTGGGAAATATTTTACGGTTGAGTTTTACGAGCTTTTAAGTGATTTCGACACAAAAAGAAAGACCCGATACCCCATAGGATCCCATGGCCGGTCAAGGTAGTCAATGGGATACAACATGGCTATTTTCTAGTAAAGGTGTCCATGCATTTGTACAATATATTCCCATTTACTAAACATTCTATTCATTCCATTTTATTTCAAAAAAAATAAAACACACACATAAGTGTGAGTGTGTGTCTATGTGCGCGTCCGAAGTAAGCCACCAACAAAACATCATAAAATTTCCATCTTCGATCAAGAACGTGATGTTTCGGGTTGATACGAGTATTTGGGTATTCATTTAAACAACGTTTGGGTTGTCCAGTTCGTGTCGAAATCTACATTTTTAAATATTTTTTTGTAAGTTTTCAAATTTAAATTTCGTTTGTCCTTTTGGGTTTATATTGATACATAGATGTTAGTTGTACAAGTTGATCGTTGTGAAAATCGATTTTTGGAAACGAAATGAGCGAATAAAAATGGGTGTTTGGCTTGCGTCAAATAAGAAAAGAAACACAAGGGTTTTATAGTTTTGATATTGTGGTCGTGATGGTTGAATAACATATGTTGCTAGATAGCTTATTTTTTATAATAGCTTGTATAGCTTATTTCGGGCTTATTTTTAAGCTATATCGTGGCTTATTTTGGGCTTAAATGCCACGTATTATGTTAAAATCACAAGGGAAGTGATTTTGATTATTTACTTTGACTTGCGTATATTCGTGGACTATTTTTATGGCTTATGGTGGTAACCAAATGCGATACATAGCTTATTAGCTTAATTTCAAGCTTAATATATGTATTGTGAAGCTTATGGGCTTGCGGCCCAATAGGCCCATTTAAGCCGTGGCTTAATCGGGCTTATTGTGGTCCGGATTATTTTCTACTTATTAGTATGAGCTTATGAATGTAAATGGACCTTAGTTTTGGGCTTGGATCGTATTTTGGACATGTAAATATCTTAATGGACCCTTATTGGGTCTTAAAGCCCAATAAGCGATATTTAGTCGTTTTAAGAGTTTTGACAAACTTTTTGAATGTAAAATGTATTTACGAAGTGATATTGAACGATATTTTGGGAGAAACGTTTTAGTAAACGTTAAAAATTGAGATTTTGGAATTTTGTCGGAAAAGTGTCAAAAGTTTGGAAAGTGTTTGAAATAAAGATTTGAAACCTTGGAAAACGTTGTATAAACGTACGGGTCATGCCGAAATTTCGTAAAAAGTTTATACTTAGAAATTTTAGTTAAAACGTGATTTTATTTTTTAATAATAAAATAATATTATTTTATTATTTTAATAAGTCGACTAAAAGACGAAAAATATATTTTTTCACGAAACCTTTCTAAAATGTTTAGCAAACATGAACGTTTCATTTCGTAAAGTATAAATGATGTATTTATGGTAACTAAGTTTACCGAATGGACTTAACGAGATATATTTATAATCATTTATTATAAATATTTACTTATGTTACTTATCTACTCTATTAAATAGTATAAGTATATTGTACTAAGTTATGGGTATGATATGGTATTTTTGGAGTTAAGTCGTCAACCATCACACCACTAAATTTTTTAAGATAACCGTACAACAAGCATCTAATCTCTATGCATCATACCTGGAAAATTGTTTTGGAAATGAATGATTAAAATGGGACATTAACTAGACTAGGTCATGTGCAGACGTCGTAGCATTTGCTTGTGATTTGAGTTTGCTGTGGAATCAGTTGCTTGAGGTGAGTTCTCGTAGCCCCATTTTTTACTGTTTTTCCGTTGGGGGAAAATGATACTCAAATGTGTTTTGAAATGTTTTGAATTGAACTTTGTGAAATGTGGTTTTGTTTTTGGGACAAGATATGTGCTTATGATTGGTATGTGAATATTGTGTGTTGTATGATTGTTTGGATCGAAGGGGTACGCCTATCCCATTATTTGTGTGATTATTAGAGCGGCTGGGTACGCCTACCCTGGTATGTGTGAGGTCATGTCCTAATCTAGTGCTCTAGCTCGCTGGTTAGGCCTCTAGCGTGCGTAAGTGCACATTATGGGTGATTGACTAGGGGTATGCTAGTTGTGGTTACAATGATTAGCGGATGAGCTAAGTCTTGACGTTGTTTGCATTATTTATCATATATTTATATATATATATTAATAATTTAATATACTTAATATATATATATAATTATTATATATATATTATATATAAATATATATATTATACATATATATTATATATACTATATATGTATACATATATATAGATATACATATTTTATTATATAAATTCACTGTTATATTGCACTATTGTCCACTGTTTTGAAATATTAGCACAGCTTTTGGGTTTAAGGTCAAACCTACGAGATCACCAACATTATTATTGAGGTTTTCGAGTATCATTTTCAGGTGAAGTGAAAGAGGAATAAGTTGATGACTTGTGATAACAGGCTTAGAAGTATCCTGTGTGGATTTTTGGTGTAAAGTCTTGCTTGTTTTATTTGTTTGGATTGAGTATTTGGTTTAAGTTTGGATTTGGACCCCTGTGTGGGCTATTGAAATTATAAGAGATTATGAATTTGTTGGTGATTTGGGACATCACTCGAGTTTGTTCGAGGTTGATGGTCTTTGTAACACTTGAAGTTTATGCATTGTAGTTTTTCTCTATATTGTATCTTGTGTTATGATTGATCATTATGTTGCGCTCCCGAGTTTCCGCCATTATCGGGGTGTGACAATTTTTCTAATGATCTAAATTTTATTTCATAATCATTATCACAAATGAATCAAGAACAAGCACAACCACACCAACAACTTCTAGAGAATTGATATGTGTGAAAACACATATCCGTTTTATATCAAAAATGACCCATAAAAGGCAAAATTATGCTTAAAATGCTTGTATATTTCTTGTTTTGTCTTTGTGATTGTGTAGGTACGGGTAATGCAAAAATCACAAGAAAATGGTCAAAACCGGATAAACACGGACACGGGAACGAATATGAGATACAAGAGCTGGAGAGTATGCTATCATAAGCGTCAACAAAAGATTCAACCCTTGGTTCAACCAAGTCATAATCTAAATGACAAAACCCAAAAAATTCCAAATCTGGTCCCTCATAGAAACCAATTGCAAAAATAGTCCCTGAACCCTAACGGTGTTAACTCTCTTACTTGTATAAAAGAGTTAACCACCGTTAAACCTTATAACAACAACAATAAACGGCCCAATACCCTTTTATTATTTATCCCGAGCCCAAACACACCCATGGCCCAAAGTATATCACCCGAGTCAAAAGAAAAAGTCAAGCACCCTTTTGTATAAGTTTTTCACGCGGGAAAAACTGTTGTTACTATTCACTGTCTTCTTCGATTTACCTCGAGCTCAAAACAAAGGGTAAAATCAAATTGAGGACGTGGCCATGAAATTCAAGTGATAAAGAACACCTTGGCAGAGTTAAACGTCACATAGAGCCTCTTATTGGTCAATCCCCACAAAGGGAATGCCACGTGGATTGTGAGAATACACACAAGGATGCAAGATTTTTACACTAAATCACATGGAAAAAAAGCACAAGTGTCACATCACGGATTACCACGCTGGCAATCCGTGTGATCATCAAATTAATCCAAGGGCCAAGATTAGAGTACCAATGATTGAAAGGAATGAATGGACGAGATTAAGAGGAGCATATAACTGAATCAGGACCTAGAAGCTTCTCATCACAGCTATAAATATAAGCTCACTCCTCACATAGAGATATCTTTTTTTTCTTTTCTTGGTAAGTGTGCATTTGTGTTGCTTTTAGTGTGTTTTTTATTTTTAATAAATTTTTGAGGGGGTGTTTGTGTCTGGTTTATTTGTTGAGAGTGGGTGCGTATTGTGGGGGGGGATGGTTGGTGAGTGGGGCTTGTTGGGGTTGAAGGGGGGATGTGTGGGTGGTTTGGGGTGGGTGAGGTAGGGGAAGTTTGCGATAGGGGTAAGGCTTTAGGGGGTTTGCTTAGAGTGTTGGGGTCTGTTGAGTAGACTGTTTCTTGTGATTGAAGAGAAGGGGGGGGTGGCAGGCAGTTGCGATTTGGGTCGTGGATTGTTGAGAGAGGTTGTGTCGGTTTCTTGCCCGGTTTTGATGGGTTGTCCGCTGACCCTGTTGGGTGAGTCGATGGTGGGTCGTGACGGGGGGGGGGGGTTGTTGTCGAAGTTTAATGGGAGGTAGTGCGACTGTTTGTCAGGGTGTAGGGACGGATGGCGGGATTTGTTGTGCTGTGGTGGATGTTTGAGATGTTGTGCCGGGGTGTGGAAGTGGGGGGTGAGTTTTAGTGGTTCGGGGCTGGTGTGGGGGTTAGGTAGGGTTTGGGATAGATCGGTTGGCGGGGTGGTTGAGGTGGAGGGGGATGAGGTGGTGGTGGGGGGAGCAGGGGTATTTCAAGGGCGGTGGTGGGGGTGGTTAGTGGGGGGCTTTTAGGGTTTCTTTAGGTGTATGGAGGTGAGGGGAGGTGGAGGTCCAGTAGAGTGACTTTGCTGGGATTTCATTCTATTTGTAGGTTGCTGTGGTGGGTAAGTGGACCGTTGGCGAGAGGGGGGTGTGGAGTTTGATGTGGGGGGAGGTTTGCGTAATGGGGTGGGGTTTGGTGGAGGTGTGAGGGTTTGGGAGTGGGCTTTTGTGTTTTTGGGTTTGGGGGATGGGGAGGTTTGGTGGGGGATGGGATGAGAGGGGGGCGATCGGGGGGAGAGGGAATATGATTGGAGGCGGGGCGTGGGGGTGTAGAAATTGTGACTGTGTGGGTGGATGGATGGGGTGGGGGGGTGCGGGGCGGGGATGGGGCGTGTGAGGGGGAGTGTTCACGGGGGATGGGGCTTTGGGTGGGAGGTGGGGGGGTTGAGAGATGTGGAAAGTTAGAGGTTGGGGGGGGATGGGGCGTCGTGGCGGGCGGGGTGGGGAGCGGGGGGGTGTGGGGGGGGGGGGGGGGGGGGGGGGTGGGTTGGGGGGGTGGGTTGGGGGGGTGCGGGGGGTGGGGTGGGGATGGTGGGGGGGGGTGGGTGGGAGGGGGGGGGGGAGGGGGAGGGAGGCGGGAGGGGGGTGGTGGGGTCGGGGTGGGGGTGGGGGGGGGGGGGGGGTGGGGAAGTTGTGGTTTTTAAGGGATGGAGTGAGTGCAGGGTGGTTGTGTGGTGTTGGCGTGGGGAGTGGTGTGGTGGGGGGGTTGTGGTTGGAAGTGAGGGGTTATTGAGCTGTTGGGCCGTATGGTAGGTTGTGGGGTGGGGGGGTGTTAGTGTTGTTGAGTAGTGTTATGGGTTGGGTTAGGGTTAGGGGAGCGTCGGGGGGGATTTGTTTGTAGGTGTGGGTGGGTTGTTTTGTGGAGGTGTGTTTAGAGAGAGAGGGAAGAAGGGGTGGCTGTAGGGAGTAGGGGGGTTTGTGTTGGGGGTGGGGATGGAGGAAGGGGGGGTATGGTGTGAGGGGGGATGGATTGTGGGAGTGGTGGGGGGCTAAATAGGTATATGGGTGGTTGGTGCGGGTGGGGGGGGTGAGTGGTGGGGTTTGGTATGTTGGAGAGCGGGGGGGGTTGTTTAGGCGGAGTGTGGTAGGTGGGGGGGGGAGGTGGGTGGAGTTATGGGTTTGAGGTGGGGGGTGGGGGTTTGTCGGGTGGGAGTGGATGGTGTGGGTTGGGGGGGGTGTGGGTGGGGGGGGTGTGGAGGGGTGGGGTTGGGTGGGGTGTCCGGGGGGGGTGGTGTTGTTTTTTGTGGGGGGGGGTGGGGCGGGGGGTTGGTGGTTCAGGGTTCGGTTTTTGAGAGGATTTGTGTGGTGGGGGCGGGGGTTGGGGGTGTGGGTACGAGGCGTGGGGGGGGTAGGTGGGGGTTTCCCGGGGAGGGGGGGCGGGGGGGTGGGTTTGGTGGAGTGGGGGGTGGTGGATGGGAGGGGAGGTGGGATGTGGGGGTTTTAGTTTTTAGTGGGGATGGAGTGGGTGGAAGGTGGGCGGTCCGGGGGTTTTTGGGGGAGAGATGGGGGTTGAAGGGGTTCGGGTTTTTGTGGTGGTGCTGTGGGAATTTGGGCTTTTGGGGAGGGGATTGGCGAGTTTATGCTTTTGGGTGGTGGGTGGGGGTTGGGGTGCTGGTAGGGTGTTGTTGGTGTTTTTTTGTTTAGGTGGTTTGGGGTGGTGGGTGGGTGGTGTGTTGGGGTTTGTGGGTTGTTGTGTTTGGTGTTTTTTTGGGGGTGCCGAGAGCTATATAGATAGTCCAAGGAAACTATAATGAGCATTAACTCAAGCATGTTTTGATTTGGATAGTAATGCAAGAGGAGCTTAATGAATTTGATACGTCTTGAAGTTGGGAACTTGTTCATCATCAAGATAAAGTGATTTGGTTATTACTTTAAAATGGATCGTACAGGTAAAACATAATGAAATTAGGAGGAATTCATGTAAAAGAACAAGGCTCGTTTGGTTGCTCAGGTTACCGCAAGAAAGGGAATTATTTTTGAGGAATCTTTGTTCCCAGTGGCTAAAGCTTGGTGTTTATTCAAATTTTCATGCATTTGTACTCACTGAATATGGTGATCGTATACCGCTTAATATGGATGTTTTAGTGACTGGCATGTTTCTTTCGAACGGACATTTATGCAGCGAAGATAGTTTAGTGTCAGCCAAGAGCTGGATCGGGTTTGTGGATGTGCAAGGACAATCTGATTCATGTGACTAAGACTTTTAGATGGTCTCTTATATGGGTTTGAATACGTGTAGCTCTGCGCCGGGTACGATCTATTTGTCGAAGTTTACTACTTCTGTAGGAATTCTAGTAGAAAGGGAACCGTTGATCCCATTGTCATCAAAAGAAAGGCTAAAGATATGTATCTAGTACAAATCTATGTTGATGATATTATATTTGTGTCTACTACACCTGAACTATGTGACCAATTTGTCAAAAATAATGTGTTGCAGAAGTGTTTATAGATTGTGCAATGATGGGCAAATATATCATTTGTTTTCTAGTGACTACAGATTTCAGAAAGTCCCAGAGCATTATTTACGTAAACCAGTCTTAATTAATGCTCGTAGTGATTCTTTTAAAAAGAAAAGAATATGTTGGGGGGTATAAAATCTAGTGACCCCGTGGATACTCCCATGGTGGATAAATCCAAACCAGATGAAGATACATAAAGGAAAGCCGTTGACCCTACACATTATCGTGGAATGGTAGGCACCCTTATGTATCTAATAGCCAGTAGCACAGTACATTAATTTGTTGTATGTCATGTGGCACGGTTTCAGGCCAGAGTGTCCTATACATAAAAGGAGCACTTACATGCTGTAAAAGAATCGCTGTAAATACTTAGGGGGAACAGCGTTAATAGAGGACCCTGGTATCAAAGGATTCTTCGATTGCTATAACAAGCTTATGCAGGAAGCTTGATCATGCGGTGCAAGTACTAAGACAAAGTACATCTGGAAGTATGCATTTTATTGGGTGATCAGACTTGTTAGCTGGTAATTAAAAGAAGGCAGGAAAGTTGCTACAATATCCAGTACAAAAGCTGCAATAGTATGTCTCTTGTCCTTGGCTATTGTGCTCAAGTCTTTGGATGAGAGTCAACAGCTTACCGATATGGCCTTGGTTCAAATAAAATTTCCATTGTACTGTGATAACAAAAGCGCAATTGCCTTAATGGCTGGATGCAACTAATGATCAATCATTCTGAGCAAAACATATTGTCAGCAGAGTTCGCACTTCATAAAAGTGCAAGTTGAGAAACAAAGTAGTATGCTTACTTTGTTAATTAAAGGAGTATCAACTAGTGGACATCTTCACTAAAAGCCCTTGGTAGAGAAAGAAATGTGAATTTGTCTTTATCGACAAGATGGGAAGTCGCGAAATTTGTACATCTGGCGACCCTGAACAATTGGCAGATGGAAGACTAAGATAAGGGTGCGTACCTATTTGATATCTTGTCGTTCATATGTATTCTTCTTCAAAACCAGCAACAACAGACCAAAAAGTTTTTCATTTTCAGAAAACCTTTATAAAAACAAAATACAAAAATATAAAATCTTTAAAAAAAATAAAAAATGAGAAAAATATAAAAAGAGGTAACAATGGCATGTCTTCTGAAAATCAATACCATTTACGGTCTTAGAAATGTCATTTAATAATGATACGAGGTTGTAAATGAAATTCGAGCAGAAGTTCAAATGTTTTCAAAACATGCCAAATATGGCTTGCTATTATTTCAAATAGAAACCTGGTCATCATCTTAAAGGCAAGTATTTCAAAAAGAAAACTTGACCTCATAACGGGAATTTATTCTCAGACATGGTCTACTTTATGACCATGCAAAGGCTTGTGTTTACTTTGCAACACAACCCGTGCTTCCTTTATTCTATAAGTGTACGTATCAGTGCGCTTATGTGTCAAAATAAGAGAAATCTTATTTTTATTAGTAAAAAGTTATCTTCATAATTAATCAGTGTTTTCAGTACTCACAAAAAGATTTTCAAATACAATTCGGCCACTCAAACAATGACAACAGCTCTTTAAATAGAAAACGGGTCATTATTTGAGGGGGAGAATGTGTCATCAAATAATCTTTTAAAACGGTCTTTCAAAATAAGTCACGGAATAAACGGATAAAGTTTTTGATAATGACGGATCACAATTTCAAGAGGAGTTAATTTATATTAACTATAAGAGCTTTAGATGTCATTTATTTCAAACTTTAGGGACTTATTTGCAATTTAAGACTCAGTTGATTCTCACATGATAGATTTAAGCTTATCAATTCTTCGAACACGATCTCTAGTATATTTGCGTACTATATTTTGCTGATTTCGAGGTATCAAAACCAGCAAGGGGGAAGGAATAGATATACAAGAAAGATAATGAGTACACGTGATAGAATTCATACCTTATTCTCATTTTAGGTCATTCCGGAAAGACAAATGTCATAACCGCAGAGAAAATCAGTGTTTAACTTGTTACTTTTGGGTGCACTATTTCAACTACATGGGGGAAGAGATATCTTGTGATTTCAAGTATGCATCATTTAAGATTCTAGGGGGAAGTGTTGTCAGAAGATTTATTCTAGCGTGAGGAGATTGGTTACTGATTGAATTAATGCTTCCTCAAACGGTTAATCACTAAGCTTATTTTTTAAAAGGGAGTAGAATTAGTTGACAAAAGAGGTACACATAGGTTTGATAAGTATGATGATTCCTTAAGTTAGTCAGTATTCTGCAGAAAGAACTGAATACATTTGGGACTTAGTTGACTTAGGTGTTTTCATTTCGACTACTTAGAGGGAATAATTGTGACATCCGGGACTTAGTTGACTTTGGTGTTACAATTTATATCATCAATATCATGTAAGGAGAAATGCGGACATCCGGGACTTAATTGACTTTGGTGTTACGGTTTCGAATTAATTGTGTACTTCGGATATTTGGGCTTTTTACATCAAGACTTCTTAATGCGGTTTGCAAGAAATCTTTGAATCTACTCAAGAAGGGATTGCTGATTTAGGGGGAAGCTAAGACAATTTCTTAAGAGAGACTACGGGGAAGACCTACGGCTGCTACAAAAGAACCATACGATTCTATCATATGATGTTCTCATCATTCAGGTCAAACCTCGTACATAATAATCTTGTGAATATATAAATGTGTAGTGTAGACTTAAAAATTAGGCATATATAGTGTTTGAGTATGAATTTTCAAGAATTTCTTAGTAAATTCAAAAAAATTCAAATTAACATACTCAAACACAATATAATACCCTCATAATTTAAGGGGGAGCATTAAAAATGTTCCTTATACGGCTTGTTCATAATTGGACATTTTTTCCTCGAAAGCAGTTATATTTGAATCAATTGATGTCCAAAATATCAAGAGATTTAATATTTTTGATAAGGGGAGAAAATGTGATTAAATATATGGCTAATAATGTGATTTTTAAGATCTTAAGTGTACGCTTTCCCATATATGTGCTAAACTCTTTCAATTAATCGATGCACATATAAAGGGGGAGCAAATGGTTACGTGTTGGCAGAAATGTGGAAGTACCAAAGACCGACCATTTAATTTACTGTATTGGAGTTATAAGGTGGTTAAGGTTAGGTATTCATTCCCATGATCCAGCCAGAACTGGAGGGATCTACCCAGGGATATTCCACTAGATAGTGTAGTAGTCCTTAGGTATGAAAAAAGGAGTAAATGTGAGAATAAGGGAAAAGTGCCGACTAAGATGGAGCTAGTACTGGAACAAACCCAACAAGGTACTAGTTATGAAGTCTTGGTAAGCGCTGAAGGGGTTGAAGAATTAAAAAGAAAAGTTAAGATAAAGGGTGAAAAGAAAGAAGCCCTCCTTACACTTAGGCAGAAACCGGGTCAATACATCTGCTGTCAAGAATCACAAAGATGATTGCTGACATTGAAGACTAACATCATGGACCCAGTGATGCAATCCACAACCCTCCTTAGCCACTCAAAATCTCTCAAAATATTTTTGTTTCATTTCTCACGAAGATTACACGCATTTCTATCAACTTTCTCACTCCTAGTTAGTTGGTATTGAAAAGGTGGCAGTCTGCTCCAGCCTTCGATCACTAAAACCAAAGTGCATTATTGAGTCTAGAGCCAAAAGAGATCATCCTTAAATATCATTAGGACACTTGTCAAAATTATGCTTGCTATTTCACACTATTCGAATAACGAGAAATATATAGAGAGTCATGCGCATTATCCTTGTGATTTTGCCAGAACATCAGAGTGATACTCAAGTAATCACAGTGAAGATGGAAATCCTGCTTGAGCCAACATCAAACAAGCTCTTGGTAGGTGACTTGTAGGATTCAAATGAATCAAACCTGTGACAACTAGAAAGAAATGATGGTGAGATCCCAAGTGAATCAAACTTGTTCCAGTATATGAATAGACGGTTGATAATGGATTTTGATTGCTTAAAACTCTCGATGTGTCACAAAACCACTTTAGCAAGTGACGACACGTCGATTGATTTTCAAATCAATTTTTCTATTCAATCAGTGAGACAGTAACTCACCGGTTCACTCTTATCGTGATGTCTGCTTTGAGACGTTCTGATAATGAGAACATGCTGAGTACGATGAATCTAATACATGTGTGTTAGAAAGATTCAATACTGCAAGCTAGAAATCCTATCAAAGAGATTCTTCTTAAATTAAATCTACCTGATCACAGGTCGATCCTTATGGATTCGAAGGTTCTCCAACCAAACACGAGCGAATGACAAAGCCATATTCACCCCCTGCTTTATTGCTAACTGTTTTAATGCAGGATACTTAAAGATGGAGGTGAAGGTACCTGATTCCAACTGTCTCAAAGATTCATAACCACATGCTCATACCCGACCGACAAATATTTTAACACCCCTAAATTAACAACAAGATTCGGGTCCAACAATGGGGTGTTAATAATAAGTACAACAGTCATATATTATATAGAACGACTAAAAAAAGAGACGTTATCAAACACGTTCCATTCCAAAAGAAAGATCAGAGTGCAAACATTGTCCCAATATAAAAGAAACATGACACAAGTGTTTAACAAAATATAAGATCATTGTTTTTGAGGAATGGAAATCAAGTGTTTTAACAAAAGTCATTCTTAAGCGCAACTTCCTCCTCTTCGTCCCATGCTCCAAGTCCTTAGCTTTGATTACCTAAGATAAACATGCTAAAAAGTCAACAAACGTTGAGTGAAATTCATAGGTTTAATTAAACATTAAGATTTAGAACACAAATATTAAATCATCGGGAAAACTTGTGGATCAAACAAGTTATATATATATATATACTATCTTTCTGATTAAGTCGTCAATTCATTTACTAGACCAAAATTGATATCCATTTATCACAAGCTTGATTATAAGATTCTTGCAAGTCACTCTACAAGTGCTGTTTGTTTGTTTTTTTTTGATCAAGCAGGATTTCCATCTTCACTGTGAATACTTGAGTATCACTCGATGTACTAGCAAGATCTCAAGGGATATGCGTAGGCCTCTTTGTTACAGCTTGTGAACTTTATGGTGTTCAACAAGGTGTATTTTTGACATTGTGTCTATGAAGAATTATACTACGATCTCTTCTGGCTATAGACTTCGATTTGTGCCAACTTTTGGTTTTTGTAATCGGACGGCTGGTGCTAGACTACCACCTATTCAATATTACAATCTTCGGAGTGAGATGTCAAATAGATAACGTGTGTATCTCCGTGACAAATGAGTAAGGTTTCTTTTGAGAGGAAACCGAATGGTGGAAGGGTTGTGCATTGCATCACGGGTCATTGACGACCGTCTTCAATATCAACAATCATCATTGTGTTTTTGATAGATTATGTATTGACCCGGTTTCTGCCTAAGTGTAAGGAGGGCTTCTTTCTTTTCACCCTTTTTCTCCATGCATTCTTTTTCATTCTTCACCCCTTTGAATGCTTACCAAGACGTCATTATATCCACCTTGTTTTATGATTGTTCCAGTGTTAGCTCAATCTTAGTCGCATTCTTCCTCTTATTTACACATTCATCTCCAATCATTACCTAAGGGACGGCTAATTTCTAATTTATGAGTATCCTTGTGTAGATCCTCCGGTTCTGGTTGGTATCGTAGGACTTATACCTAACCTAAGTACCTTATGACTTCAGAATCTCGTGAATAATAGGGTGTTGGGTATAGAGAGTCGAACCATAAATCCTTTCTGACATTGTTTTTTTCAATACTCCCTACCACATGTGCTCCGAGATTCAAAAATTGTTTAGCACATGAAGGAAAGTAGTTGCACTCAGAGTCTTAAAGATCCACACTTCGTCTATAGCATATTTTAATCACTTTTTCTCCCTTATTTTAAATAATAAAAACACTTAGTATTTAAACTACCAATTGATTAAATGTTTGACATGGAAAAATTCCATGGGGAGAAAAATTTTACCTCGATATTGCATGAATTCAGATTTCCGATAGCTCCCCTTCAACAGTATATGTTGGATACCAAAATTTTTTGAAACTTGACTATTGGAATTAAAATTGATATGACACCCAAAATGTTGAAGAAGGAGTGAGATGCCTTAGGGATAATGTATATTAATATTGACATATTAAGTTTCCACATTTTAATTCACAAAATGGTGTTTGGATACTTATGGATTGACATTCATAAGTGTACCCAACACATTAAAAGGCTTTGTTTTAAAAAGCTCCCCCTCAAAAAATTATTAGAGGAAGGGAGTGTTGAACACACAATTTTACAAATAGCACTTTTTATTCGAAAACTACCCCAAATTATATTGTAGACAATTTTGACATTGAAAGTCTTTTTGAAAAATGTGTTCAACGATTTTAAAAACATGATAGATGACTTCTCTTCTATTTAGGTAAGCGCACTGCGGCGTAACACTTTCTGTTACATTCGAGGACGAGTTATGCACTGTTATGTACATAAGTCATTGAGAAAAATTTAGAAATGACATGTTTTGAAAGCATTTGAAACTCCTGTTCGAACTTCATTTACACGCCCGTGTCGATGTTAATCAACATTTCTAGGTACGTAAATGTTATCGATTCCAAGAGACATGTCGAGAAGATTCTTTTTGGTATTTTTGAAATTTTTCTGATTTTATATTTTGTTTTTCTAGGTTTTATATTTTTCTATTTTCTTTTCCAATTTTTTTTTATAAATCAAAAATAAAGAGAGAATAAAAATATGTACAAATCGATGTTTGATGGATCAAGCAGATTCAATTGCCAGAGCCTCCAGTTCATCTGGAGTCAAACATCTCATACCGAGTCGTCTGACAAGATACTTAAACCTATCTTCCGATAAAGCTTTAGTAAACAAGTCAGCTAACTGGTATTCAGTTCCGACAAAGAATAATTCAACAATACCCTTTTCAACCTGTTCCTTTATGAAGTGATATCTGACATCGATGTGTTTGGTACGGGAATGCTGGACTGGATTGCACGAGATGGCTATGGCTGCCTTTGAGTCACAATACATAGGTATTTTATCAAAGTGAAAGCCATAATCTGTGAGCTGAGTTCTCAACCATAGAACTTGTGCGCAACACGCAGATAAAGACACATACTCGGCTTCTGAGATGACATGCGAAGTGCAGTCCTGCTTTTTTGGATGAACCAGTGACTACTTATACCACATAGAAATATTATATGCCACCAGATGTACTTTTACGTGAATGAGGATAGCCCGCGTGATTCGAATTCTAAAAAGCAGTTTTAGTTCAAAAAACCGGTATCTTGGATCCCATGAGACCATGTTAATGGAGTCTGTAAGGTATCCGAAAAGGTCCGTTTAACCACAGTGTGATGTTTCCAGTCGGTTACGCTTGATAGCGAGCAAATAACATGTTCCAGTACCTTATCTGTATTTCTTGTTCGTTAGGTTACATGAGTGCTTTCTGACCTTCACTTGATCATTTCGTTTGGTCGACCGGAGTACCACTCAAGTCAGTATCAAGGTGTTTTGTAGCCATTGGAGTACCAATGCTATTACATGAGGTCATACCATGCTTTTTTAAGTATCTCTTGAGCATACGTAGCTTGGTTTATAAAGATACCACGAGGGGATTGGTGGATCTGAATTCCTAAAAAGAATTTTAGCACCCCTATCATAGACATATCAAACTTGTTGTGCATTAGTTTTCCAAATTGTTTTGAAAGTTTTGGGTTCGTAGAACCAAAAATTATTTCATCAACGTAAATTTGCACAAGCAATATGTCTTCACCTGTATAGTTTTGAACGAGTTGGATCAATAGAACCTTTAAGAATCCTTTGGATACCAGGAAGTTGGAGAGTTCATCATACCACGATCTTGGTGCTTGTTTGAGACCATATTATGTTCTGAGAGGGTAAAATCCCCCCACCCCCACCCCTCACCTTGTAGGTTGAATATTGGTTTAACAAATCCATCTGGTTGTTACGTAGCACTTTTTCCTTTAGAGGTTCATAAAGAAATGTCTGTTTTAACATCCCATTTGGTTACACTGTGAAATGATTTGTGTGCAGCATACGCAATGATCAAAGCGTACAAGTCCAACGAGCCATGTGGCCAGATGACTCTTCGAAATCAATTCCTTCCTTTTGAGCATATCCCTTAGCCACAAGACGAGATTTGTTGCGAATAACAGTATTTTCCTCATCAGTTTGTTATTTCCAAAAGCCACTTTAAAGTTAATGATTTTGAAAATGGTCTGCGAACTAATTCCAATGCTTCTAGTCGATCAAAGGATGATTTTCTTCCTGCATTGATTCAATCATGCAGAATCAGCATTGGCTTCTTTGATGTTCTTTGGTTTCGGTTCGTCTCACGGTGAGTGCGAACATACACATATCGCCATCATGTTTTCTAGATGACGTCTGTTTCTTAATTGGATTAAGAAGGATTCCAATGACTTGTTCTAATGGTGATCTTTTGTTCAACGTTGTGCGGGAAGGATGGTGGTGTAGAAAGTAGGCATGTTGCGAATTCAACGTGACTGAGCGATGTTCCCCTTGATCTTGTACGGGTATGAGATTGTTGATAAAATTCATCGGTCGTCAGATTATGCATTTTTGTATTAGTTTCGGCTTGAATAATGTTTCAGGTGCAGTGAAGTTGGTACTTGAGTTGGTGTTTGATTGTTGAATGGATTGTTTCAATGGAGGTGGATCTGCAACATCGGTTGTTATAGAAGTGTGAGTTGTGTTATGTTGTTGACGTTTATCAGGATTATCAGTAGCATGTATAGCGGAAGACTTTGACACAACAGGAGAAGTTCCATTGAGTAATTCACTGAACATCGGACTATATAGCAATTTTAGCTCATTTGACGTTGTTACCGTCTCAGCAATTTGAGGAACATTTTCTTGACTTTGTGGACCGGGACTTAAATATCTTGTTCAAGTTCCGTGCGTTTAAAACATTGTGGACCGGGGTCAGAACTGACGTGATCTAACGCATCTGAGGCAATTGTCAAAGTTAACTTGTATTGTTTCAACTATCTTCTTGTTCTCTTGTTAATTACCCTGTAAAGCCTCTTGACTGAGTAGAATACCCAACAAAAATACATTGCTATACTTTTCTTCATTTTTATCAAGATTTTCACCATCTCTGACGATGTAGCAAAGAGAACCAAAGATGTGAAAGAACTTAACTGACGGTTTCCGGGCATTGATGATATGGTAAGGTGTTTTCTCATGTCGAGGAATTACAGTGTACCGGTTTTGAGTAAAAACATTGTTGTAGCAATTGCTTCTGCCCAGAAGAACAAGGAACTGTTAGCGGCGCTTGCATTGTGTGAGCAGCCTCTAAAGAGTTCGGTTTATCTTTCGACACGCAATTTTTTTTGTTTTCAGGTGTTCGGCAGTTGACGTTTATGTCTTATTCCTCCTTTTTGCAAGTATGCATGAAGGTTTTATTAAGAAATTTCGTGCCTTTGTCAGTTCGAACTGTTGTAACTAGCATGAAGTTCCTCTTTGGACAAGATGTATGGAATCAATGA
This sequence comes from Tanacetum coccineum, assembly GCA_026074375.1. Lineage (NCBI taxonomy): Eukaryota > Viridiplantae > Streptophyta > Magnoliopsida > Asterales > Asteraceae > Tanacetum > Tanacetum coccineum. The sequence continues at coordinate 70,615 of BQNB010007988.1, read as the reverse complement.
GAACTCAGGTGTTTCGTCTTTGGACCTCAAGAAAGTAAGTCCAGTATATCGGGAGTAGTACAAAAAAACAATACGAGAAATTAGTTCTTCCATTAATGCTTTCTACCCGATTGGACACATTAAGTCCATGTGTAGAAAGTAGTGACCATCTTTTGAGCTCGGGGTAGTCTTAGTGTGAAAAGATTTTCTTTTTGCTTTCCCAGCACACAAGAAGAACACAGATGATCTTTTGACGTAATTTCAATTATGAAGACCATTCACAATATTATTCTTTGAAAGCAAGTTGATGGTGTCAAAGTTTAAATGAGATAGACGACGATGCCATAACCATGCTTGAGAAATGGAATACAAATCTGTGCCACGAGAACCTGTGAGAAGATCATTTCCCTTCAAATCACGGATATAAATTGTAGATCGAAAAGCAACTTCCAAATTGCATCACAGATTGACAACGGAGAATAAATTGTTGATTAAGACCCTCGTCGTGTAATAAACCCTTTTGATAGTAATTGTTCCTTGAACCAGATCTCCATAGCCAAGAATTAGTACAATTTGATCATTTCTAAACTTCACCGTTCCCAGAAATTTCTCCACAAAATTAGTTAAAAGTTTGAGATTTCCGATCATGTGCTTTGAGTACCCAGAGTCGACGATGAGTAGAACTATCTCGACGAGCTTATTGCATTGGATCATTCATCCATAGATTAGTCCAGAAATGGTCAACCTGGATCATGGGTAACTCTTGAATCTGTGCCTGTATATATAATGTGCTTCCAATTCATTGTCTTCAGACTCATATCAGGATCATCCTTCCAATCATGCTTGTCTGCATTCAAGTGAGCCCCAGCTTCCTCTTGTTTACACGATAACATCTTTTCCTGTGATATAGAAGCATCCGTTTACTCGTTTGGTTTCTGACATCCCTTGTACCTGCCCATATTCCTTGCAGTTAATAACACTTGAATCTCAGACTTCTGCTCAAACGAAGTTCCTACATATTCCCTAGCCCCTGCAATATTAATGCCTCTGTTATCATACCCAGTCCTCTGTTAACATTTTCGGTGAATTATCTTGATTTAGCTCGATCTGGTGTTTGATGAAGTTCGAAAAGGGTTGTTGTTGGTAGTTTGTAGATTTTCTTAACGAGAGATAAATTAAAGCCTGAGTTTGTCAATCTCCTCTTCTTTGTCATTTCCTATCTTTAGTAACGTAGCAGGTTCAGTATTTTATGTAGGAGCAGAAGAGGTAAACAATTGGCTTTTCCTCTATTTCTAGGTAGACTATGCGATCTGGTGGAGGAATATTGATTGTTGTGAGTATGATGGTTTTGAGGATGGTAAACTGGTTGTTGTTGAGCAACAAGTGCAAGTGGATTAGCAGTACGTGCTAGGTCTTTTCAGTTTTTATCTCAATGACTTCATTCTGGTGTTGCTTCAGAATGTCTAAAGCTTGTGATAGGGAGACAGTCTTCAGCTCTTGACTCTACTTAACATGTGTCAAAACTTTGCCGTTCTGGTTGTAGTTGAAGTAAGAATTGGACATTCACTTGTTGATTTGTAGCATGACACTGATTTCTGACAAGCTTATTCATCATCTTGTTAAAACCGTGTGTATTTCGATTCATGTGATTCACCATCCCGTGTGTGAATTTTCCAAATCCCAATATAAATTGGTTTTCAAGATCTTGAACATTGATGATTCACCTTGTTTCAACCTTTAATGGCTTTACATTTCACTGCATATCGGACAAGGCATCAACTGTGGAGTAGATATCGTTATCTATCCCTGTGAGTATGATTTGAACGGCTTCAGCTTCAGCATTCAGTTGATCGCGTATGTCTTGTGAAACATTCTTGTAGTTCTCCATATACCGTTCTGTAGTTGTTTCAGAACTACCTTCAGCAACTGGAACTGTTTTCTCAGCCCATTGATACGTGTATGGTGGATTTTGGAGACAATGGTGGATGAGTTCACTGTTAGGTTTGGTGTCAATGTATCTCTTGATTCTAGATTTCCACTGAACGTAATTACCCGGTGCCAACATTGGTGGACGATCTTTGCTACCCGCTTCCATGATAGCATTATGAAGAGCATTTGATGATTGAGTTTGCAAATTGGTATTTGAATTTGACATTCTGATGAAGTTGTGAATGAATATCGGATCTTAAGTGTTATGAAGTGATTGATTGTGGTTTTAAATGAATTAACGTTCACGGGATTTTACAAATCTTTGATTAAAACCGAGAAAAGAATCGTATCTTTCGCGGGATTTTACAAAATCAAGAAGAAACCGTGATGATAATTAATGGATTTTTAAGTATGATTATAGTTTATTGTTGGTTGATTGGTGTATTTGTTATGTTGAGTAATTGTCCTTTTAGGTCGAATTAAAGTCCAAGTCCTTGTAAATTTGTTCCATGAAGTTTTTTTTGTCTTGATGTGATGTTTGATGTATCGAGTGATTAATATATTCCCAAATTCGGTCAAATACCACATGATGCGCGGGATGGATAAAAAACAATAGGCAATGGACAAAAGCAGGAGCAAATCTCCAACTTGTAGATAAAACTCATGAGCAAAACGCAGTGACTTTTAACCAAACACAGTGAGTTATGAGCAAAAAACGCAAGAATATAATCAAACGCACGAGTCTCAGCAAAACGCAATGCTTCTTGGTCAAACGGCAATGATTCTTGGTCAAAACGCACGTGTTTTGGTCAAAAAACGTCCGCTTAAATAATCCCCCTACAAAACGAACGATTTTTGTCAAGAAATGCAAGAGTCTTGTCAAAGACGCAACATCTCTGTTCAAATGCAACGAGTTTGGTTTATAAACGCAATCAAGGAAATTAATTGGGCAGAGTTTCTTCTTAGTCAAAACGCAGTGAGGTCTTCACTTGTGACAAACCGCAACGAGTTATGATCAAATATGCAAGAGCTTGATCAAACCGCAATGAATATTATCTCAAAACGCAACGAGTTGATCGCTAAAACGCAACGAACTTATTTCAAATCGCAATGAGTATGATCAAAACGCAACGACGAACTCACTCCTCTTCAGTTAGCAAACGGCAGTCCAAGAAAAAATCTTTAAATTTCTTGTAAGCTACGAATGATGATAAAAATACCACTAGTAATGATGCAAGGAATTCATCTAAGCTAAAAGTACGCAAGTCTTCTTAACACTTTTAACACGAAACAAGAGAACAAGTTTATTTTTTTCTGACTCTTTTTTCGAACAATAAAAAATATAACCAACTAGATCATGAATTCACACAAAAACATAACACTACACACCCGTTTGCGAGTGATACACATGTTATCCCAATAGTATATCCTTTACACAAATATAATCTATACAAGATGCTAGAAAATAGAAGAATCTCTAGAGAGAGAAGTAGAGAGAGAAAAAGAAAGAAGACTTAGATTAGAGGAGAGTTAGAAAGTTAAAGTGATGGAAAAAATAAACTAAAACCCTTCACCAAGTCTGTCGGTGAAGGGATTTATTTATACCCTTTTGCCTTAAGTGAGGGTATGGCTTCTATATGGGTCTGGCTGGCTTCTCGTGGGCTTTTAGCCCGATACATAGACAATATTAGATTACAATCCAAGCCCGTTGAACCCGACTAGCCTATTACAATACAAGACCTAGTTTGACTTTCTTAGACCGATAACATTCTTGTTTGACTTAATATAATTAAGGCTAACAAGGACACTTGTCAAAATTATGCTTGCTATTTCACACTATGTGAATAACGAGAAATATATAGAGAGTCCTACGCATTATCCTTGTGATTTTGCCAGAACATCAGAGTGATACTCAAGTAATCACAGTGAAGATGGAAATCCTGCTTGAGACAACATCAAACAAGCTCTTGGTAGGTGACTTGTGCGATTCAAATGAATCAAACTTGTGACAACTGGAAAGAAATGATGGTGAGATTCCAAGTGAATCAAACTTGTTCTAGTATATGAATTGACGGTTGATAATAAATTTTGAATTGCTTAAAACTCTCGATGTGCCACAAAACCACTTTAGCAAGTGACACGTCAATTGATTTTCAAATCAAATTTTCTATTCAATTGTGAGAAGTAACTACTGTTCATCTTATCGTGTGTCTGCTTTGAGACATTTTGATAATGAGAACATGTTGAGTACGATGAATCTAATACATGTGTGTAGATAGATTTAATCTGCAAGTAGAATCCTATCCAAAAAAAAAAAAATAAAAAAAAGAGATTCTTCTTAAATTAAATCTACCATCGATCTACAGGACGTCCTTATGGATTCGAAGGTCTCCTACCAACACAACGGAGTATTGACAAAGCCATAATTTATCCCCTGCTTTATTGCTCTAACTGTTTTATAATCGCAGGATACTTAAGATGGAGGTGAAGGTACGTGATTCCAGCTATCTTAAAGGAATCTTAGAATACATATGCTCATCACAGATCCGCCAAAATATTTTACACCTCTCTGAAAATTTCAAAGACAATGATTGCGGGTCCAAAAAATTGGGGTGTTATTATTAAGTACAACAGTCATATATTATATAGAAACTACTAAAAAGTGACATTCAAAATGTTCCATTCCAAAGAAAGGTCATAGTGAAAATGTTGTCTCCAATATAAATGATACATTGTACAAGTGTTTCAACAAAATATAAGAACATTGTTTTTGAGGAATGGAAATCAAGTGTTTTAACAAAAGTCATTCTTAAGCGCAACTTCCTCCTCGTCCCATGCTCCAAGTCCTTAGCTTTGATTACCTGAGATAAACATGCTAAAAAGTCAACAAACGTTGAGTGAAATTCATGGTTTAATTAAAACATTAAGATTTAGAACCCAAATATTAAATCACGGGTAAAATTGTTGGATAAACTAGTTTATATATATATGTATATATATATATAATATTTTTATATATATATATATTATTATATATATATTTATATATAGATGAGTATGTATATTATATATTATATTTAATTTAAATATATATATATGCATTGAGCTCGTGACAACTGATCCCTTTGACGAGATAAAAATGTAGTTTGCCTATACAATCTAGGTTTTTATTGCGGTACTACCTAATCTTATTAGATAATATATCTGTTGCAAGTGGGTGTTCAAAAAGATTCATACCTCCAGTACGGGAGTTACCTATGGCCATATTTATTACCATAGGTCTACCATCTCAGGTAGTTAACGGTTCACTGTAGTAGGTCTTTTGCAATAGGTACTCAAGCATAAGCATACAATTTCGGGTCAGCATACTGATCAATCCATTTATGTTCAATTTTAAAAAGCAAGCATTGTATTCCCTCGCGGTCTTGGAGAAAACAGTAAAGTTGTAAAGGCGAGGATATGAATCGGTATGTAGATGATCGAATGGGAAACCAAGTATGAGAAGATGACTTCAAAGATTAGTCGAGACTATAAAGCAAGTCGCAAACTTAGAATGATATATGATATCATTATAATAGAATAGTTATACAATACTAGTTAAAGAATCTGAAACATGAACAATATTGCACCAAGACTAAACCAAAGTGTTTTTATAAAGTCTAATGATATGTAACCTGTGGTCATATCAAAATAAACATCTACTAAATCTCGCCCCCTAATTCCTATCTCAATCATACATGGTCATACTTTTCATTTTTCTAATCCTAGACGTAAAAGCCAATTTTTTGAGTTTAGCCCTTTTTATGAGAGCATAATTCCTAAAACATAAAAGATATAGCCATAGGGATTTCACCCCTGGAAAGGTATTGAAGTATAATTTCCTGAACATCAAGCCTCACATTCCAATTGTTTACCAATTTTTAAAAAATGTCAAATTACTAACGCTAACTCAAAACAGAAAACTTTCTTTACATAATTTAGTCACATTCACCGGACCATATCTCTTATTCCATAAAAGATATGAAGGTGAGGTTTTCACCCCTGGAAAACCACATGAATCTAGTTTTCAAAAAATTAAGCCAGTCATTCAACTCATTTACCAATCAACGGGAAATAAAGTTTTACTAACTGAAGGTCATAACAGATTATTAACTGAATTTCTTACTTTTGCCGTTTTAGTCATAACTCCTAATCTAATATAGAAATGGGGTTGATTCCAATTGGAGGAGTTAGCCTATGATATCTAGTATCCAACCAAGCTTTATAATCTTAACCTACTGTATATTAACATGGAGCAATTTACATTTTCCAATAGGTGGTTCAGAATTGGTCCGCAATCGTAAATTAACCACAACTTTATCATACGAAATCGATACAAGAGTATCTAACTCGCACAATGAAGCTTAAGACTTCCTCTATCTAAATATGTAATTTTATCAGTATCTATAGACCAAAAATTTGGAGAACGAGCTCCGTTTACCTGCTGTCCCAAAATAGTCCATAAAATCCACCTCTAAATCAATAAATAACACATCCAAATCCTCAATTGAGTCATCACAAGGCCAAAATACTTCCATGCAATCTATCCCATAGTCATTACATTTCACTTACACTAATTTACCAATATTAATTATAAAAATTACTTGCATGGGGAGGTAAGTCTTTGAGTTCAACCTCTGGCGGTTCATCAATCGAAGATTTAACAGTTTTGGCTTCACAAAGTTTGATTTCTTTTTGGGTTTCTTTTAAACAATCTCCTTGATTTGGAATAGGAGTCGGTGGTTCATTGTTCAAGAATGCTTCTAGGATGAGAATGTCCCCGTCGGGATCATAATAAGTCGGATCAACTTCCGGTGAAGTTGTATCATCATCTAGAGCAAGAAAAGCATTTGCTTCCTCGAACAGTAGAAAGTCACTTTCTCCAAATGGAGTTAAGGTCGGAGATGAATTAGCAACAATAGGATCAAAGCACGGAGAAGGATTTCCGTATGCTACCGAATCAGAAAAACCTAAGACCTCTTGCGAGTATTCTTCACTAGCCATATCAATGACGTCAATCCGGTTTGCCGTCATATGATTGAAATTTGCCGTGTACCTCGAAGTTTGATCTAGGTTGAAAGTTATGGCCTCTTTGCCAACACGAAGGGTAATTTCACCCTCGTACACATCGATTAATGCACGACTAGTTTTCAGAAAACACCTCCCGAGAATTAGAGGTACTCGGGGGTCTGGCTCAAATTCAACAACCACAAAATCGGCTGGAAATTGGAACTTTCCCACCAACACACGGACGTCTTTGGCAATACCGATTGGTGTAGTGATTGAACGGTCCGCTAGCTCTAGCGTCATGCATGTTGGGGTAAGCTCGGAAAGAGAGAGATCCTTCCACACGGAATACGGCATAAGATTGATGCTTGCACCGAGATCGGCCAAGGCATTGCATGTGTTAATGCCAGAAAATTCACATGGGATAAGGAATCTGCCGGGGTCTCCAAGTTTTCTAGGCAACTTGTTAAGGATGACCGCCGAGCAAGTTTCGTTCAATTTTGCCATTTCACTCAATTTCTCTTTGTTTCCGATTAAGGCTTTTAAAGTTGAGGCGAATTTAGGCATAAGAGTCAAAGCATCCAAAAAGCTAATTTCGAAATTCATATCTTTGAAGATTTCATAGAATTTCTCAATTTGTTCGTTAGCTTTTTCCTTGCGCCTTTCATCATTTCTTCTTGATGGAAATGGAATTGATGCTTTAGGAATTGGAGTATCAACAGGAGCAACATTGGGCTCAGGATTTGGATTACGAGACTGAATTTGAACAACAGGAGGTTGGACGTCTTCGGTGCTTCCGTTATTAGCAGGAGGCATCGTGTCCTTTGTCACCTCGGCGTCATGATTAACTGCTTTCGGTCCTTGGATGGTAACACCACTTCGGGTAGTGATACCTTTTAAATCTTCCTTTGGGTTGGTAACAGTGTTACCAGGAAGAGTTCCAGAACCGGAAGTAGAAGCTGTATTAGCAGTAACAAATTTTGAAAGCATGTCAGTCAAATTTGCCATTTGGGATTGCAGGTTTTGACCTTGGTTTTGCATGTTTCTCAACACTGCATCATTGGCTGTGACATATCTTTCAAAATCTGTTTTTGACACACCGTGTGTCTGAGGAGCAGGTCCTTGATGAGCTACCGGTTGATTGACCGGAGGTCGATAAATCTGACCTTGGTTGAAATTGTTTCCTCTGTTTTGATTGAAGTTATTTCCTCGATTGAAATTGTTTTGACTATTTGCATGAGGATTCTGAATGGGAGGAAAACCAGGAGGTCGAATTTGATTTGAGACCATCGGAGGTCGATAACCAGAATTAGCTTGGTTGAAATTGGCCGCAGCGGCTTGGGACACATACTCTTGGATATTGTCATGGTAAATGTTGCTATTAGTGGCTGGACAGTTTTGATAAAAATGACCTCCCCCACAAGTTACACAACTTTGTTCAACCGCTTTTACGGGGGCGGAAGCTGGGGTTTGGTTCTTTCTGTCGAGAATCAATGCCCGAACCATGTCTTTGAGTTCAGCAACATCAGATGAGATTGCTGGGGTGGAAGAGCTTGTACTCATTTTAGCTACAACAGCTTTGTTTCTTGATTGACGTACCTTAGACTTGCTCTCGATGATTTTTAAACATTCTCGAGGCATTTTGTCTAAGAAGTTACCACCAGCAGCAGAGTTCAATGAATCTTGATCAATTGAGTTTAGGGCATTATAGAATGTATCGAGTTGATGCAATTCTGAAAACCCATGATGAGGGCATCCCCTTAAAAGATCATTGAAACGATCCCAAGCCTCACAAAACGTCTCATCAAATTTTTGCTGAAATCTCGTGATTTCATTTCTGAGATTTGTCGTTTTAGAGGGAGGGAAGAATTTGTTAATAAATTTCGTAACAAGATCATCCCATGTTTCAATCGACCGAGGGGGTTCTTTTTCCAGCCATATCCGGGCTGCCCCTTCGAGAGAAAATGGGAAAAGCATAAGTTTAACCGACGTATTTGGTACGTTCGGAATCTTCATCGTAGAAGTGATCTTGTTGAAATAACGGATGTGAGCATGTGGGTCTTCTTTATCATTTCCAAAAAATTGCTTGTTTTGGACAAGATTCAGAAGACCATGCTTGATTTCAAAGTTATTCGCGGTGATTTCCGGAATAACGATCGCATCCTCGTACCCCTCGGTGGGTGCTTCGAGCAATTGCGCCATAGTACGATTATCAGCCATCGTAACTATGGGAGGATTATCAGGTTTCTCAAGATTGGATGATTCAACAGAAGGCTGACGGACAGGAGGTTCTGGAACTGAAATACGGGCTTGAGATCGAGTGCGCATGCACAAAATAGAAATACAAAAAGAAAATTTACACTAATTTTTTTTTGGTTTTTTAAAGATTTATTCACAATTGATTTTAACGGACAATGAGATAAGACAACTTAAACCAAATAATCTACTTACTTCACGGTAGCTCTCAAAAAGATAAACGCACAGGTGAGCGGAGGAGTAGGAATAGCGCGAAGCTTATTTCTCCTTTCGGGTCGTAGTTCCTAGGAACAACCCTCCTTATACCCACTTTATAGTTTGTTTAACTTTTCAAGGTGAGCCGTACGTCGTAAGAGACACAAAAGGCAAGTTTTTAAATCTTTTGTTCGAGTTGGGAACCAACAAGTTCACCGGAAGTTATTATGATAATACCTCAGTTGAGAATATTATATTTTGGTATTTTACCAATTTGTGAATTTTATTTTTATGGACAAATGTTTTTATATTTTTGGTTTTTCTTTTGTTTTTTTTATAATTGTAATTATACAAGAAAAATGAAAAATATTTTTTGTATTTTTTTATATTTTATAAATTAATAAATATTCACAGATTCAAACACAAGTTGTAAATACGTAGCGATATTCTTTTTCAACCTCCCCGGCAACGGCGCCAAAAATTGATCAACAAAAACTAATCCTTTAAATATATATATATAAATATAAATAAACACAAGGATCAAGATTCGCGAGATCAATGAATCCGGAAGCAGTATAGAGAAACTCCGGGTCGTTATGTCCCAACGAGGCTAAAATGGAAGATCGAGAGACGATTGAAGATTGGCGTTTGAATGTAACAAGAAATGATTGGGAATTAAAACTGAAAGTAAATGCACATAAAATTTAAACAAAGAACATAAGCTGGAAATTGAATCAAAGCTAGCAAAGGCAAAACACTAAAAACTTTTACACTAAGGCACAAATAAGCTCTAACAAGCTTGAGACAGACAAATAAGCTAATCTAAATCTAAATAAACAAATTAAGCATGCAATTAAGCTAAATTAAACAAGATAAACACAACAGTACTAACAACAGTACTAGCAGTATTAACTACCAGTACTAACTTGGAGTTAGTACTGCTAGCTTTGAGTTAGTACTGTTAGCCTAAGTTAGTACTGCTAGGCTAATAAAACACCAAGAGACAATAAATGAGCAAACAAGCTAAAACAGAAGCTCTCCTAACCTTAATAAGCACTTAGTAATAGAAATAAGCAACTAGAATGAACCAAAATGACAAATAAGCTAGAAAACTAAAACTGATAAACTCTTAAAGTTATTTTAAAGAAGGCAAATAAGTTCTACTTAAGACAGTACTAAAATAGGCTTAATCTACTCTAAAAAGCTAAACCAATCTTAAATAAGTATAAATAATAAGCTGATATGTTAAAATGAACTACCAGTACTAACAGTTAAGACTAACAGTACTAACTTGGAGTTAGTACTGGTAGTGTTAAGTTAGTACTGTTCCTAAAATGAACTAGCAGTACTAACTTGGAGTTAGTACTGCTTGTTCAAAACAGCCTTTAACATTTCCAAAAATCATTTTTATTTCAAACTAATTAAAAACAGATTATCAAATAACAAAGTAAAACACTTATAAGCAATTTTCAATCCATAATAAGCACCTAAATAAGCATGAATTAGTCTAGCAGTATAAACTTAAAAACAACAGTTTTATTAAATCAACTAGCAATTCTGCAATAGATAAGTAAAGTGAGAAATAGAGAGACTTACTACACCCTTGCTCAAAACAGGGTCAAACAATGAATCTACAAGCTCTAGCTTGCATAGAACAAGCTAGTGAGAGTCCATAAGCCCATCCAGAACTGGCTTATCATCCAATAAATAAGTTGTGGGAAGAGCTTTTCGAATACGAAGTAATATGATTAAGAAACTTAACACTGGTATTGACTTAAAAACTTCAAACTTGCATTAATCTTGAAAGTGTTACAAAAGCCTGAAATAAAAGCTTGTAAATAACGTTTGAAATTTTAAACTAAGATTGAAAATTAATTAGTTACTAAAAAAAACTAAAAACTAGATGCCTCAAAGGCTTACAAAAAACTCTATTTATAGCCGAAGTCTTGGACTTGCAGCTTGTGCTTCTTTGGAGAGATAAAACCAAGTGTGCTAGTTGTGTGAGGTGAATCTAGAGCAAATTCCAGCCTTTGATTTCTTTTGAGCTTCTTTGGAGACAATCTCAGCCATCGAAATGCTTTGGGAATGGAGAGGGATTGCCAACATGGACTTTATACAGCTGGGGGGGGAAATAGTAGGGTGGATGAAATGATTTGGTAGGGTGCTGAGTGATTTTGCAGGGGAGAAGTATGGGAGCAAAACAGGGTGCTGGATGGTTTTGGTATTGGCGGGAAAGGGTTTATACAAGTTGGGTTGTGACAGAGGGAGGTTGAAGATGATTAAGGGTATGTTTGGTTTGTGTACAAGAAAAGCCCCTCCACTTCTTTCTTCTTTTCATTCTCTTTTTCCCCTTTCTTTCTTTTATAAATGAAGTTTCCCAAATTGGCATAATCAGCCCTTGTGGTTTATATAATAATATAACTTAGGGGTTTGGTATTTTTGACCCCTCAAGTTATATTTTTCTTAGCTTTTTCTTCTCGGAGTTGACTTGACTTTGATTGGGCTTCGTCTTCACACACTTTTCCATCCTGTGTCCGGTTTTGTCGCTTTTTGCTTGGTTTTTTCGTCTTTTTGTGAGATATCCGTTCCTGCACAACACAATTAGCAAAACAAGCATATATTTGGCATTTTGAGTCCGTTTTTGGTTATTTTAGCTCGTTTTTAAAGGTAAAAGGTATGTGTAATTAAGCACATACCAGTATTCATAGCCCTTTTTCTATGTTTTCTTAGGGTGGAAATGATACTTAATTGATTTTGAAATGTTTTAAGTGCTGCGAATAATTGTTTACTTGGTTTTAGACATTACTTGATATTATATGGCTTATGTGTATGCATTGTTGGATCGGAGGGGTACGCCTACCTCATGATGTATGATTATTTTGATCAGATGGGTGCGCATACCTCATGATGTATGATTATATGGATCGGAGGGGTACGCCTACCTCATGTTGTGTGATTATTTGGATCAGAGGGGTACGCCTACCTCATGCTGTGTGATTATTTGAATCGGAGGGGTACGCCTACCCCATGTTGTGTGAATTGTTGGATCGGAGGGGTACGCCTACCCTATGCTGTGTGATTATTTGGATTGAAGGGGTACGCCTACTTCATGTTGCGTGATTATTTGGATCGGAGGGGTACGCCTACTTCATCCTGTGTGAATTGTTAGATCGAAGAGGTACGCCTACCCCATGCTGTGTGATGATTTAATTACTTGCATTTGTGTATAATATTCATGTATGTCCTAATGGTTATGATTTGCAGCAAGAGTAAGTAATTATGTTAAACCTATGAATCTCACCAATATTATGTTGACGTTTTAAAGTATCATTTTCAGGGGAGACTAGTGAAGATAAGGAAGTTAAGATGTGTGGCTAGCAAGACCTTAGGATCTTGCATGTGGAGTCTTTTCTGCTAAAGTTTTCATTTCATACTTTCGTATTTTAGATATTTTGAATAATGATGATGTTATGTTGGGATTTATTTATGTCTATGTATTGTCGTGTTGTGATTAACCTTAATACAAGACCCCTCTTGTGTTAGGTGTCGTCATAACACTTTGGTTTTAATTTAATGCATTCTAGTTATTCTCTATTTTTGACTTCAATGTGTTGTGATGATGCCTATCATGTTACGCCTTGCATTTCCGCCTTGGCGGGGTGTGACACCAAAAATGTGAGGTTCGCCCTTAGATCTTTAGGAATTCAGGTATCCATCTTTGATACCTAAGATAATTTTACCTTTAGCTTTCTCGAGTTAAGGAATGAGAAATCATATATGTCGCGTCCATGGATTTGTTCTTGCATATGTGGTTTTGTCGCTTTTTCTGGAGCATTGGTATCGGTTAAAATTATATGAGAGTGTATTGGTAGTGTATTAAATTCTAGAACTTGTTTTGTGATTCATTCTGAGACCGCATAGTGAGAATTAGGATTTGCTAAATGATAAGAGGCACTAGGATAAACCCTGTTTTAAACCTGTATTGGTTATTATGGTCACCTCGATCATATAACTATCCCCATGCCCTTGCCATGCATTCATTTTTAGTGCATGATTCCCCTAGTGCACCTCTCTGAGCCTATCCTTTTCATGGTTCTCGTAATTTTTTGGTGAACTCTGGATTATTAATAAAGAGCATTGTTTAAATCTACACCCATTTGTTACACCCAAATAGCCTTAGCCTTCCTTGTATGTATTCGATTTTAGTACATTATTGTTATCATATTTGTAAACCCAGTTAATTATTGCTTGAGTACATGGTTGCTAAGTCGAGTCATTTATCCGTGTATACAGTTTTGGAATGATTGGGATTCATGGTAGTTTTATCGTATGGAGAAATAGGGAAGAAAGTCAATTTATTACCCCTATATGCGTGTGATACGCTCCATGTTATGTTGATCCTTTTAATTCGGGTCATTGGTTAGTTTGTAATTTTGAGTTCTAAAACTCAAAGGTAAGGGTGCATTTATAAACCTCATGTCATGTATTATTATGTTTCAGTAGATGGCAGGACAAAAGTGTATAAAAAATATAGAAAAAATATATAAAAAAGTGAAAGAAACAAAATGTATGGGCTGTCATCTTACTTATTTTTATGTTTATACTTAGAGTCAGAAAAAAAAGAGTTGGATGTAGAGTTTTGTATATCTTAGTCCTAGAGTGGTCGAGTCTTGGCTTAGCAATGCCTCAACGTGTATTCTTGTATTTAATTAACTCACCACCCAAATTCACCCCAAATCCACCCAAATATATCTCATCCGTTTTCGTTTCCATTATTGTTTAACTTATACCCATACATCACAACCCTTTAAAAGACCTCTTTGATAGTAATATCTAGTATTTGCGCCTAGCGGTGGAGGTTTTTGATCCTTTACCAAGCCTATGGTAATTTATATGCTACGACATGTAATGTGTTAATTTTCTGTTTCCTATATTGTTATAGTTCATTATACACCTGAGAGAAAGACAGAATCCAAACACTTATGTGAGGTGCTAGTATATAACTTCCATGCTTCTAATTACAAGGTCTAGAAGGTTGTATCATAAACTAGCATTGAAAAGTAAGTTAAATGCCCCTGATACTGCTATTGTCTAGATAGAAAAGCCTATTTGCTGGAGGACAAGCAAATCCTAAGTATAAGGGTATTTGATGAGATGTCATTTTATACACTTTTTTGGGGTCATTTAACCCCCTAAATCATGCAAATATGCCCAGTTTATGTGCTTAATCATTCCTTTTTGTGTTTTTAGCACTTGGATGACTTTTGAAGGAAATACACGTGACTTGGGCTCATTTGAAGAAGAAACGGACAAGATTACAAGTCTACACCAAATCTGATGAAGAAAATGCGTACAGTGGCCGGAGACGACGTCACAATTAAATGTGACGGCGTCAGGACGTACAAAGGAAGGCGCCAGGATTTTGATGACGGTGTCAGGATCTAACCGACTTAAAAAAGCCCTAGAAGATTCGGCGAGGCGACGGCGTCATGATTATAAAGCGACGCCGTCGCGCCCGTTTTTCCATATATACAAACTTGTTTTTAGGATTTTAAGTGTGTAAATTTAGGGAACCGAACCTTACCTTTAGAAGTCGATTGTAGCAGCTATTTAGCTCGTTTTTAGGGTGTCAAAACCCTCTTGTATCAGCCTTAAACGCATGTTTTGATCAAGTGAAGTCTTCTATCTCTTATCATTCAATATGTCTATGTGTTGTTTGATTGATTCTTGTTCTTCGCTTCCTTTTAATATGCTAGGCTAGATTCATTAGTATTTACTTATGATTGCATGAAACTTAGTTTGTAGATCCTTTTAATATTGCTTCTTGTGGTGGATGTGCGCGTTAGGCTCTAGAAAACTGGCTGTAAAATATTACATTAACATAGACGTCTAAGGAAACGCGAGTCTGTAAAAAGGATGTCATCGGTAACAGTCTTCATACTACTTTACCCCTAATATGGTTGATCCCTCTTAAGTATTTTAATACATGTAATGTACTCTTAGGGGCCTTGTAATAGTCTTCATACTACCTTACCTGTGCGTTGCATTAACGAAATATTACATTGACGGCGTTTTTGTGTAATTCGTTCATGACTAAGGAAATACTTACACTGATCATCACAAGAGTGACAAAACAATAGGATTAGGAGAAACAAACTAAGGAGTAGTGCATGATTAAGTAAATATGTTCGTTTACAATATAACTTTCCACCAAATTAGTTTAGATTTGTTATTAGTTTAATTTGTTAAAACCAAAACCAACCTCTCAAACCTGAATTTTACTTGCTTTCTAAAAAATATAAAAATACCAAAAAGAATCTTCTCCCAACCCCTTAGACCTCTGTTATATCCTGTTCGAGCCTTCCCAACCTATTCCCCTAGAGAACGATAACAACCCTCGAGTTTTGCTTATACTACACTATAACGGTTAGGTACAGTGCCTAAGGAGTTGTAAAACTTCTTGTGAAGTTGCAATACCCACATCATTGCAATTCAGATTGCAGCAAATCTAGTATTTTATAAAAAAACAAAACATTTTGAGATTGATTTACATCTCGTTAGAGAAAAAGTTTCATATGAGGTTATAAAAACTTTGAAGATAGGATCTGCCAAAAATGTAGCAGATGTGTTTACAAAAGGTTTGCGTATAGCTCAGCATACTGAGTTTTGTAATAAGCTGGGATTGGTTGATATGTTCAAACCTTAAGTTTGAGAAGGGGTGTTGAATAAATCTGTGTTGGTTTTGCAGGATTATGGTTTGGTTTATATGTGCATGGGTTAAACCTGCACATATTCTAAGAGTTTGGCTATTTAGTTGTGTTTAGCAGGTTCAGGTTCTAGAGGGGTTGAAGTGGTGTTTGTGTATTGATTATAAGAGGTGTTTGTGTATTGATTCATTAGTTTTAACATTGTTATGACCTCAAAAGTTCAAAAGAATGAGATGTTAAAACTAAGAATAGGTAAGCACGTATTTTTGTCACATAGAAATGGCAGCCCTACAAAAACCATTGCAAAATACAGGTGGATATTATTTGACAAAAGTTAGCAGTATGTTTATTCATGAATACTTGATGAGCCTTAAAAGGCTTACTCGATATTTATAAGAAAATAAGAGATTTTCAATAAGAATTTGTGGTTAGTAGAGTTGTTTAGTGTGTGGTTAAGTTGAGATGCCTATTCCCATATTCTGTCGCAAATCAAATCAAACTTGAGTTTATGAATAACTAATATTTTACAATATGACTAAAAAGAACTATAATAATAAGAGGATCTAACTTTTTTTGAATAAATCAATTTAAGAGGCTGTAAACACTTCGGTATGCTTTCGGAAACGTTTCAACGTTCGACTTGTTTCAATTTTAGCAACAAATATTGCAGCTAACTTTACCAATTCCCATGTAAATTGGTTAAAACCCTTTCTTTGTTGTCTACATTTTATTTCTGTCATTTTTCATGTAAAGGTCTATGAGATAATCATATTATTATTTAGACCTACTTGTATAGTAAATTTAATTACATTTTATGTCGGTTTTCCAGTATCGTGTGTCATGGTAGAAACTAATAATAGAATGATAGCAAGTGTTGGATCGAAATATCTAACCTTTTAATCAAAATATACCAAAGTAATAGTTTTTCTATTAATCAAATTTCTGTCATCATCTTTTACAAGTATATAATCGAGTTCTATATATAAGAAATGAAAGGGTGCGTTCTAAAGGTTGTGTCGGTTGATGAACCGATGCATCCCTTGGTGAAATAACTGTAAAACGGTTAAGTAACCGTTTTTCTATAACTGTCATATTTGACAGCGGGTATGATTACCCATTGGGTTGGGTTTGACCCGATTTGACCCAATATTCTCCCTCCTAATCATAAGCGCTGTGGCTTAGATCTTTTAGTCCTATGAGCTGTCTTATGGTTAAGAATTTAATCTTCGGGAGTGCCTGGTATTCTCCACTTACGAATTCGACTTGTATGTCTTCTCTTTCGACTCATTCTCTAATGAAGTGATACTTCGTGTCGATGTGTTTGCTTCTTCCATGAAATATTGGATTCTTCATAAGTGCTATTGCAGACTTGTTGTCAACTTGTATTGTAATCTTCTCTTCTTGAGTGTGTGTAAGCTTGCTTAGTAATCTTTTTAACCATAATGCTTGTGTTGCTGCTGCTGTTGCTGCGATGAATTCTGATTCACATGATGATAATGCTACAGTGGCTTGTTTTTGTGTACTCCAGCTGATTGGTGATTCTCCATAGTAGAATATTATGCCGGTAGTTCCTTTTCCTTCTTGAGTGTTGACTCCGTAGCTACTGTCGCTGTATCCATGTATCTTGTTTCCTCCGTTATGCTTGTAGGTGATTCCATGATCCTTTGTTCCTTTTACATAGCGTAGTACTTGCCTTATAGCTTTCATATGTTGCTCTCTTGGTTCTTGCATAAAACGACTAAGTAATCCTACAGAATAACTTAAGTCGGGTCTTGTGTGAAGCAGATATCTTAAGCATCCAATCAAGCTTCGATATTCGGTTGAGTTGACCATTGTTCCTTCTGTAATCTTTGTTAATCTTGTGCCTGGGTCCATTGGTATCAATGTCTCGTTGCAGTCTATCATTCCAGCTTCCTTTAAGATTTTGCTTGCGTATGCTGATTGCTTTATCGATATGTCACCATTGGTCTGTGTGACTTCTATGCCTAAATAGTAGGCTAATAATCCTAGATCGCTCATTTCGAATTTTTCTTCCATTTGAGCTTTGAACTTGTCAATTTCCTTCTTTGGTGTGCCGGTAATGATTAGATCATCTACATAGACTCCTATTAGCAGTATCGAGTCTTTTGATTTCTTAGTGTAGATGGCTTGCTCCAGTGCGCATTTCTTGAAATCTAATGACTTCAATGTGTTGTCTAATTTTATGTTCCAAGCACGTGGTGCTTCTCTTAGTCCGTATAGAGCTTTTATAAGTCTATAGACTTTTCCATTATCTCGTCTCTTTATGAATCCTTTGGGTTGTGTGACGTATACTTCTTCTTTTAAATATCCATGTAGAAATGCAGATTTTACGTCAAGGTGATATACTTCCCATTTATTGTTAGCAGCTATGGCGAGTAGTAGTCTGATTGTTTCCATTCTTGCTACTGGTGCGAAGACTTCTTCAAAGTCTATGCCATGCTGTTGTATGTAGCCTTTTGCTACTAATCTAGCTTTATGCTTGATTATATTTCCATTAGCATCTTTCTTGGTCTTGAATACCCATTTTAAGCCTTTGCTTTATGTCCTTTGGGTAGAGTGGTTAACTCCCATGTATTGTTTCTATTGATGGAATCTAACTCGACCTTCATTGCTTCAATCCATTTTTGATCGCTTGATGCTTCCTTGTAGTTCTTGGGTTCATCTTCAACTAATAGTAATTCCTCGGTGTTCTCGTATAAGTCCTTTAATGTTCTAAAACCTCTTAATGGCGTGTGATCAAAGTGTGATGGTGAATCTATGATTTGAATTGAATCATGGTCACTTTGATAGTATGATTGTGTTGAGGTGTTAGGTGTGACTTGGGAATTTACTTCTGATGATCGTGTTGATGGTGTGTGAGGTGTTTGAGAATGTGAGGGAGAGTCTCTAGTTGGTGATGCGTAATCATCATCATCATTATTGTCGGGAAACTCATTATCGTCTTCATTTGGTTGAGTTTCTTGATCAGGATGTTCATTTGTGACTTCAGGGTCTCCTATATTGAAGTTTGTCCATTCAGGTTCGTCATTGGTGTGCTCACCTATATAGTCCTTCCAATCCCATGTTTCATTCTCCTTGAACTTCACATCTCTACTAACACATACCCTTTGTGTTGTTGGATCAAATAAGCGATAAGCTTTCGATCCTTGTTCGTTTCCTAAGTATACCATTTTAATGCTTCTATCATCTAACTTAGTCAGATGTTGTGATGGTACCTTCGCATATGCTATGCAGCCGAAAATTCTTAGATTTTCTAAGTTTGGCTTTCTTTGTTTAATTGCTTCGTATGGAGTGATGTCTTCTAGTGCCTTTGTAGGAACACTATTTAGAATATGTATGGCATGTCTAACAGCTTCAGCCCAAAAGTTTTGTGGCATGTTCGTCGCTTTCATCATACATCTCGTCATGGACATAATTGTCCTATTTTTCCTTTCTACTACTCCATTTTGTTGTGGCGAGTAAGGTGCAGTAAGTTGTCGTGCTATGCCGTTTTCCTTACAATATTGTGTGAATTCGTTTGATGTGAATTCTCCTCCTCGATCCGTTCTCAACATTTTTAATGTTGTCCTTAATTCATTTTCAGTAGATTTCTTAAATTCCTTGAAAGTATCAAATGCTTGATCTTTCGTACTTAAGAAATATGCCCACATATATCTTGAGTAGTCATCTACTAACAAGAATATGTATTTCTTTCCGGAAGGTGTTGGTGGTGTGATTGGTCCACATAAATCTCCATATACCAAATCTAAAGGTGATGTGGATCTAGCTTTTGCTTTCTTTGGGAATGGCGCTCTGCTATGTTTACCAATCAAACAAACATCACAAATTTGTGTTGTATGTTTAATGGCAGGTATTCCGTGGACTAAATCTCTTTGAGCCATTGATTTTAGTGACTCGAAGTTGAGATGTCCTAGTCTTGCATGCCATAACCATGTATCTTCCTTCAAGTTTGCTAGTAAGCAAACAGGTGTACCTATCCTTAGATTTGCCTTATATAGTCGATTTTTCTGTCGTGTGACTTTCATGAAGATTTGGTTGTCCATGTCATAAAGTCGTAATTCGTCGTCTTCCATTACAACTTTGCAACCAATTTCAGTGAATTGTCCAAGGCTCAATAAGTTGCTTTTCAAGTCAGGAATGTAATATACATGTGATATGATTCTTTGTTTCTCATCATCACATTCTATTATGATTGAACCTTTTCCTTTAATCTCTATATATGAACCATCTCCGAATCTTACTTTTCCACTAACCTTCTCATCTAATTCCTTAAAATGTTCTCTTATTCCAGTCATATGATTACTAGCTCCATTGTCTAAATACCATAGACTATTCATATTCGTCTCTTTATATCCTACATTTTCTTCATGTAGCGAGACCTCTTGCTCTTCAACCTCCAATATGGCCATTAATAAGGTCGGTTCCAAGTCTTCTTCAACGAGATTAGATTGCTCGTTTGGTCTTGTCTTTAAGTGACAGTTAGGTGCAATGTGCCCTAATTTCTTGCATTTATAGCATTTTACTTTGCTAGTATCATAAGTTGATTTCTTGAAGTTATTTTTATCATAACTCCTATGAGAGGTTTCTCCATCTTTCCTCTCTTCCTTAAAGTTCTCATGATTTCTTCCTTGTGAGAATTTATGCCTTCCACGTCCACGTCCTCTAAAATATTTTCCTTTATTCTCATGTCGTGTGAACATCAATTTTTCTTGATTATCCACTTGTTTGCCTTTCTTATACTTAATCCTTTCTTCATAAGTCTTAAGTCTACCAATTGCTTCTTCTAAAGTCATTTCATCTAGATCTGAGTATTGTTCTATTGACGCAACTATTTGCAGATACCTATCGGGTACGGCGTTTAATAGTTTACGTACTAGTGTTTCATCTTCCATTGTATGCCCTAGACTAGCTGCTTTGTTTACTAAGGTTGTTAGTTTTGTGGTGAAGGTATCGATGGTCTCGTCTTCCTTCATGTGTAGCAACTCAAATTCGGATTTGAGTGTTTGCAACCTTGCTTGTTGGACTCTTTCTTCTCCTATGTGTCTAGTTTTTAAGGCATCCCATATGGCTTTTGCGGTTTTGTGTTTTGTTATTTGAAGCTGCTGTTCTTCTGGTAAGGCTTGATAAAGGAATGCGATATCAATTTTGTCTTTTTTGTTGTCTGCTTGGGTTTTTTCATTGGGTTCTATCATTTCCCATAAACCGTTCGCTTCGAGGATATTTGCATTCGAATTGCCCATAATGAGTAATTCGAGAGTTTTAAAATTGGACATTGGAATTGGGGTTGTAGTAGATAGTACTTACTTCTTTTTTGAAGTATCTCCACTTTCTTTCTATATTCTAGGATATTAAATTAAAATCTCCAAATTAAAATCCTTAAACATAAGTGTGTCGGATTTTTGTGGTGGAGTACTCTGGTTTGTTGCCTTACGGCTACAATTTAAGGGGACTTGTTTTTCTTCTGGAAAACTATACTTGGGGATTTATATTTAAAACCGAATACCTCGGAGGTAATTACTCATTAAAAATTATTCTCTCGTTATTAGTAAAGTTGTGTAATTACTAAAGTTTATATATTTTCTATCTATGGTTTTAGGAAAAGTTACTAGCCTTAAAATTATGGGTGGTAACTTTTATAAAATCCTAAAACCTAAAAAGTCTATATAAACTAAAATCTGATTATATAGAAAAATGAAAAGTGGAGGGGGTTAAGGGTTTTTTTTTTGTAAAACCTGTTAGGGTTATTATACCCGGTGCCCTTTCTCTCTTTATTTTTGTCCGCCCCTTTTTTTGTTTGTGGAGTTCGTCTCCTTCGAGTTCGTCTCCTTGGGGTCTGATTTAAAACTTCTTCTCTTGTCTTGGTGGTTTTGTCCGCCGATAGTGATGGCGAGTTTTAGTCGCTTTTTTTCTTCTTGTGTTCGTAATCCAAGATTTCGCTTCAAATTTAATTGTGCGAAAAATTAGGGTTTCGCTACGATTTGGGGATCAGTAAAGCCGCTAAAATTAGGGTTTTTTTGATAAACTAGAATCGGTGATGATTGATTGTGGGTTCGAATATTGGAATCTTCAAAAAAGGGGTGTTTGTTCTCTTTGATGATTTTAATTTTCTAGTCCACTTTTTGTTGATGACTTTGCGTTATCCAGATTATGTGGTTCTTTTTGTTTTCGAATCTATGATAAGAAATAAAACTGGTGTCGTGCCTAACCCTTAATTTGATTTCCGGGTTATGTTTATTTTCGGTTTATTGTGTTCTTGACACAGATTTGCAAATGGGTGAAACCTTTTTGTTGCCAGTGAATGTTCACTTGGCGGCAATCGTTGGATTCGCCCGATACAAGTGTTTAACAAGCACAAGATGATTTTTGATTGTGTTTGTATGATTTGCAAAACGTTTTTTTTAAAATTGGTGCGGTTGTTTTCTTTGATTCGAAACGAACACAGTGAGATTAATCAACGGTATATGATGATTTGGTTTTAATACCAAAAGCTCTGATGCCAAATGTTGGATCGAAAATCTAACTTGAATCAAAATATACCAGAAATGTAAAGTTTTATTAAATCTTAATCTGTCATCATGTTTGAATGTTTACAATCGTTGCATATTTATACAGAATGAAAAGGTACGATCAAGAGTCGTGACCCTTGGTAAAATAACTGTAAAACAGTTATAACCGTTTTGTAACCGCCATTTGTAACTGTCTTTGACAGCGGGTTGGGATTACCCGGTTACTTGGGTTTCGGCCCAATATCACATTCTTTAGTTACTTATGTTTTCCTTTATTTTGCGTATGATATTTATATATAGCACATAAATCATTTTCAAAATATTGCATTTTAATTTCGACAACAACCTTTAGGAAAACTGATACAAAGATCTACCTTTTTAATCATTGTATATTATACATAGGTGTTTTTTGCATGTATTATACATAGGTGTATTTTTGCATGTAGATATACATAGGTGATTTTTTGGATGTCGAATCTTATGAAATTTTGTTGGTTTATGGGTACATGCATAGATAAGCTTATGAGTTTTCTGTGTGAATCTGATTGTTGTTATGCATTGAGGAATTTGCCAGACCAGAATATCTTTCACTAAGAGGAATTTTACAATGAGTGGAGAGAAAGAAAAACAATGTCAACTTAAGTGTTTTCCACTTCAAGATAACCAGTCATTGAACTTAAAAAATAACTAGACCCATGTGGCCATGTTTTGAACTTTGAATAATTAGTACTTCAAGTCTTATTAGTTCTTTAATCACTGTATCATGTTGTCAATGAACCGCAAGAATGATCAATGTACATGGTACAAAAGTACTGTACATATGATAATGTGAGAAAACAGAAAAATACGTTCTGTAGTGATCCAAGTAGCATGATATAAACACACTTTATATTAAAAACATGCGGGAAGCTTGATGTTACAAGGGTGGTGGTGGTATTAGTAGTGGTGGTTTGCGATGATCTTACAATGATATACAGCTGCCTTATATAGGCTAAAACAAATTAAAAGGATATGCCGTTGCATAATGCAATATGCTTTGGCTTCTTGGCATATTCCAGGGAATAAACTATGGGCATATTCCCTGGCATAATAATTAAACTTAATAATACATAAGTGGACTGGCGGCTTTTTTATTATTCTAAACATAGGCGGGTCGGCGCTTTTATAATTAAATTAGGGTATTTAGGACGGCTGCTTTTTCTTTGTAGGACTTCTGTGCACGCGTTTGTAGACTTTTGTTACAACGGGCTCCTTCGAAGCTTCTGGACAATGGTGGCTATGGGACGATTCGATTTTATCGCTTGCAGACTATAATCATCCCATCCTGGGTCCACAATAAAAATCGAATCGTCACTGCGTTCGTCATCTTCTAGAAACCCTTTCCTGTTGTAGCGGTACTTGTCGTCGTTGATTGTGTTGTCGTCGTCTTTGCTGTTGTGGTGGTACTTGTCGTCGTCGTTGATTGTGTTGTCGTCGTCTTTGATTACGTTGTCCTCTGGGTAGTTAGATGTTATTGCGTCCCAATCCTTGTGCCAGGGCTTCCAGTTCAATGAGGATTCTTCTGGCTTCTTTATTTTGAACTCTAACATCTTCTCTTTGATCAGACCAGTGGTTATCTTTGGTTGATTTCCCAAAACAGATTTGAGCTTTGTATTGTATGGTTGCTTGTAGGTGTCGCATGGCTTTAACTGCTTCTTTTGCTGCTGTAAGTTCAATGTCTTGAGCGACGGATCTCCATGCATCAGATTTATCCATTCTGATTGGGGTTTGGTTGGCCTTGAGCTGGTAATATTTGTATAGTGCTCCTGGTTCTTCAATTGTGAAGATAGTTTTTGTGAAGATTCTAGGAAGTGGTTGGAAATCTTCATGACTTCTTCGCAGGTGGTCTTCATATTCTTCTGAAAGGTATATGGGGACTGTAGGACTTCCTCCACTGAGTAAAGAGCTGCTGCTGCTAATTCCTTCATTTCTCCTGTGCATCCTGCAAAACAAAGGTTAACAAGTCTCGAAAGAGAATCAGCAAGGGTGTTGTGTTTCCCTTGTTTACTTCTGCAATCTTTTGCAAAATGCCCTTCTTTTCCACAAATAAAGCATTTGCACTTCTTCACTCGTCCTCTATCGTCTTTGTATTTTCTCTTGAATGGTTTCACATGAGAATTGTGCGGCTTTCCTTTGTATGTTTTTGATCTTCTCATTCCATATTTCTTCCTGTTATTTTTGTAATAACCAGGAATATTGGTATGGCAGACAAAGTGATAAATCTCTTTATTCTTTAGCGAGGTGTGCAATCTTTGCACCATTTTGAGACGAAGGGTATGAGTAAACTTAATTGCAGGTTAAGACTCCTGAGCTTAAGACAGGTTGCTTAGCCCCTAAATGATCCTAGTCTTTTTGGTTAGAGAAGGTGAAGTTTGGCAACAAAAAGCTTTTCCGTTGTTGATGGAGGAATTATAATCTTCCTGATTTGGTTGCCAATTGCCTGAAGTCTTCTAAGAATGACCACAAATTCTTGGTGTCTTCACATGTTATTCTGTCCAAATCCCTGTATGCTCTATCTTGTTCATCAGTTGAGCCACGATACGGATCTTCTAACAGAATTAACTGCCTTACTTGTGATGTTATATTTTGTGGTTCATCTGCAATTGCTTCAAGAGCAGAATATGCCCCTGGATATGCTGTTCGCCATTGTTGCCACATTAACTTCTCACCTTTCTCAGAAGATTCTCACAAAAGCTAACTTTGCTTTGTTGTCAGCATGTTTGATGTTAAGTCTATTAATTGTGAATAGACTCCATTGGAAATTACTTGTCTGACCTTTGGGCCTGGGTCTGATGGTAATACTTAGCATCTAACTCCGGGCATTCTGTCCATGCGGTGGTTAGAGTCCACTGTGATTTGTGTAGCTCACCATATCCTCCATTGTTTAATTTTACTTTTCCTTTAGGTAACCAAAACTGATAGTCTGGCTTATAGAATGGTGGTGGATTCTGTTGTGCCGGTGGATAGACTGGTGGCCCCATGATTGCATCATGTGGGGGTTGATAGCTTTGGGTTGATTCTATTTGTGAAGATGAAGATGGGAATGCATGTTCAGTCATGTTTCTTGATGATTGCTGGCGCGCGCGACCGCGCCACCTTTGTTTGAAATTTCGAAACTTTGGGTATGGTAAATCATCATCATTTTCTTCCTTAGAAAGATGAAGAATTGTATGGTTATGGTTCTCACCACGCTTCGTTGCGAATGGGTTTTCCCATTCTAACCCTGATTCCTTTTTGTATGCGAAGTTGTGTATCCCATTGTGGTAGGTATTATCAATGAATTCTGCTGATTTTGTTGCTAGTCTTTCTTGTAATAATGACTAGTATTTCTCCGCCACTCGTTCCTCATCATCCCAATCACTTTCCTCCAAAATAGTTACTTTACTGGGGTACTTATCATCTGAGAAGTCATCTTCCCTCAACCAGTTGCTGCAAAACTTCTTCTATTGGGGTTATGTCTGGTGGCGCTCATACTGACATAATTATCCCATTTTCCTCGATGGTTACCCAAGTGTTGACCACTTTCTCACCTTGACCTTTGCTTTTGATCGTTTTGGTTTGTTGATCGCCTAACTTTATTTAATGGTCTTCTTCTAGAATCATTGCTTCATATAAGCAACCTTCACAGAAACATACATTCATATGAGAATATGTTCTTCTTGTGGAGTTGTAATCAGATTCCTATGAAGGTTCTTCGTCTTAGTCCAAGTTATCGTTCCTATTACTTCTCGGATCATGTTGATAACTGAGTCTCTTGGTGGTTGAGGTGTTATGTCGGTACTCTTTCATAATCGGAGACTTACCGATCTATTTAGCCTTTCATTTACTGCAACTCTTGATGGGACACGTACTGAGGTTTGCTCAGGTGGCTTTAGATGCCAGCTCATTCCTTCTAACTCTTCTATACTCCTTCTTTCACCAGGAATTGCTGTGATGCCAGTTGTGGTGAGGTGATCCACAACGTTTTCTACGCTGTATTGGAATCCCATATAACTGGTGTTTGATAACCTGCCTGTTAGGGCCATTGTTATCAGCAAGTTACTTTCACCGCCTTGCCAAGTATCATACCCATGAGTCTGTATAGCAACTTCTACATGATTGTGGAAGTCATTGACACTTAGAATCATGTCAGGGAATGTATAGACTAACTGCGTTCCTGCAGAGAGGTCTACTTCCATGGTTGCAATAATTTGTCGGCTGTCTTCCCATCTAGTGTCTCGAAGGACAACTAGAGCATTTGTTCCTGGAGAAGACTTGGGATACTTTTAAGACCACTATATGAGAAAACAAACGCCCATGGAGATAAAAGAATGAAGCCCTCTGACTATGAAATTAGTCCAGAAAGATCAAGAACAGTTCTAAACCTACTAACTTTGGTTGCTCAGCTATTTTTCAAGACTTCTCTTTTAGTGAGTGGTTTAGACTGTTGGATCTCAGTTGAGATCTGTTGAAGGCTTTTTCTGGATTCACTCTGTGTTTTTCTCAGTAATTCTTCACAAGATTCAAGTTTTTCTTGACAACTTTGGACTTTGGACTCTAGACTCAAGTTCTTTTTGTTTTTCAGAAATATTTTTGTAATTTTTAAGTGCTACTTTAGAAAAGAGATTTAAACGATTATAAACACAAGCTAAATTATTGGCTAAATCGGTTATTGTGGGTTTAGGACTATCTTTGTTAAAGACGATATATTCAGGATCTACAGTTCATGAATTATCGTACCAATACTATATTTCTTTCTCAAAGCTCTCGGACATAACATCAAAAATTTCAAGGGATATATTTACAAACTTGTTTTAAATTCACCAAACGGTTAACTTCAAACTTTTCCCAACTCTTTTGGTACTTTTTAAAGAAGCAATTGCGCTGTCTTTTATAAAAAACAAGTGGTTTTTATGAAATTTTTAATAGAAATATTTTTGTGAAGAATGTTTAGATGTAGCAGAAGCCCTTAATGATGAGCCCTTAAACAAGACTAGATGTTCCAACAAACCAAGACGATCAAAGCGAAGGTCAAGTGAGAAATGGTCAACACTTGGTGAACCATCTGGAAAATAGGACTATTATGTCATGTATGATGCATCACCAGGCATACCCCCAATAGAAGAAGTTGCGGCAACTGGTTGGGGAGATGAGTTCTCAAAAGATGAAGTTACCCCAGGAAAGGTAACAATTCTTAATGAATCAGAAGAAAGTGACTGGGATGATGATGAACGAAGTGGTGGAAAGATTCCTGTCATAAAAGAAAAACTTGCACAAAACCAGCAAGACTTTCTTGATGAATATCTACCACAATGGAATGACCAACTTGCTATCCAAAAGCAAGAATCAGAGTTAGAATGGGAAAACCCATTCGCAGCAAAGCGTGGTGAGAACCATACTATTCTTCATCTTTCTAAAGAAGAAGCGAATAATGATGATCTGCCATATCCAAAGTTTTGAAACTTTAAAAAAGTGGCAGCACAAATCATTAGCAAGCATGAAGAACAAGCATTTCCATCCACCTCAGAAGTGGAATCTACTTAAAGCTATCAACCTCCCCGTGATTCAATCATGGGACCATCAGTCTATCCACCGTCACAACAGAATCCACAATCATTCTATAGACCAGATTACCAGTTTGGTTATCCTCAAGGAAAAGGCAAAACATTCAGTGGAGGATATGGTGAGTATTATAACTTACAGTGGACTCTACCACCAGCATGGACAGAATTAGGAGTAATGCTTGTTCTACCATCAGACCCATGATTATGGTCAGAAGTAATATCCAGATGGGAGTCTATAACAATCAATAGGCTCAACAATCAAATGTGGTCTGATAACAAA
This sequence comes from Tanacetum coccineum, assembly GCA_026074375.1. Lineage (NCBI taxonomy): Eukaryota > Viridiplantae > Streptophyta > Magnoliopsida > Asterales > Asteraceae > Tanacetum > Tanacetum coccineum. Next base: position 42,114 of record BQNB010007988.1, on the reverse strand, counting down.
GCAAAGCTAGCTTTTGTGGAAAACCTTCTTGGAGAAAGTGAAAAATTAATGTGGCAACAATGGCGAACCATGTTTCCAGAAGCATATTATACTCTTGAAGCGATGGCAGATGAACCACAAAATATAACATCACAAGTAAGGCAGTTAATTTTGCTAGAAGACCCATATCGTGGCTCAACTGATGAACAAGACAAAGCTTATAGAGACCTGGATAGGATAACTTGTGAAGAAACCAAGAACCTATGGTCATTCTTGGAAGATTTCAGGCAGCTAGCAGTCAAGTCAGGAAGATTATACTTTCCATCAACAACAGAAAAACATTTTTCTAAGCTTCCACCCGCCTTATCCAAGAATATAGAAGAATCATTTAGAGCCAAGTACCCTGGTCTTAAGTCAGGAGTTTTACCTGCAATCAAGTTTACTTATACTTTCGTCTCAGAAATGTGCAAGGATGCGACACTCGCCAAAGAATTAAGAGATTTATCTCTTTGTTCTGCCATACCAATTCCTGGTTATTACAAAAATAACAGGAAGAAATATGGAATGAGAAAATCAAGAACGTACAAAGGAAAGCCACATAATTCACATGTAAAGCCAATCAAAAAAAAAATATAAGGATGACAGAGGACGAGTCAAGAAGTGCAAATGCTTTATTTGTGGAAAAGAAGGGCATTTTGCAAAGGATTGCATAAGTAAGCAAGGAAACATTGCAAGATCATCTGTTTATCAAGAACTGGATCTTGATGACAATTGGGATATTGTTTCAGCAGATTTTGATGACAGCAGTGTTTATAGTATATCAGAAGGAGAGGGTGATACTCATCAAAGTATCAGTGTTATGGTCCAAGATACCCCTGTTGAAGAAATAACCTTCATGGTAATAAAAGAAAGTGATGAAAGTGACAGTGATCAAGAAGAAGAAGACGACCGATTCAGTCACCATCATCTTACTTTTATGTACCACCCTGGACCACCAACAAAAATAGCAGAAATGGTTTAATTAGTTGGATCGTGGAAACCAAGTAAAGAATTACCAGCCAGAAGTAAAGAATGTGAGCATGATTAGAAGGAAAACACGATCACCAATTATACAATCTGCTATTACTATGGAATACTAACCACAAACATGTCAAGGCTTAACTGTCCTAAATGCCAACTCACAACATGTGCCCTTTGTGCAAGAAACTACCTTGGCAAAATAGTTAATGTTAAAGGAAAGCAGCCACAAAAACCAGAAGAAAAGAAAGACGTCGGCAGTAATGAAGTAAAACTTCTCAAAGAACTCTTGAAAGAAAAGACAGAACAAGTGCAGCAGATGATTAAAGATCAAGCTAAAGAATACTATGAAAGCAAGGCTGCTATACAAAAGAAGGAAGAATTATGGCAGTCAAAAGAAATTTTGCTAATAAGGGATCTTACAGATTCCCTAAAAATCATTGATCAGCTCAAAGCTAAAAAGGAAAGGCTTGAAGAACAGAAATGTCACACCCCGCCAAGGCGAAATCACGAGGTGAAACTTCATGGATATCGTTACAACACAATGGTGTCTACTATAGAGATACTAAAAGGAAAAGGAAATAACTAACGGGGACACTATGTGTCATAACAATACCCAACACAAGATAAAGGAGTCTTGCATTATTAAGTAATGTCATACACGCGCAAAGCATAATCCAACAATAAAGCAATACAATCGCACACAAATTATCCATCACAACATAAGTCTAAATCAAAAGAACAATAAAGAGAGCTCCATAAGCCAATCCTAAGGTCTCTCTAGCCACTTCTCCTAGCATCATTAGTCTCACACTGATTACCTAAAAATGATGCTTAAAACGTCAACATAAAGTTGGTGAGAGTCATAGGTTTAGGACATCCAAAAAAATTTAAACCACAACATTACTGTGATAAATAAAAAAAACATGGCAGGACAATAAGTGAGCTATCATACAAGCTAACATGCATAAACAATCCAAACATACCAACATCCAAAGGTGTGCTACGTGGCCATAACCACCACATAGTCTTACCACTACCAAGGTGTGCTACGCAGCTCGTAGTCTTACCACTACCAAAGGTGTGCTACATGACCACTCCGGATACATGCAGTCTTACCACTACCAACCTTGCATACTGGGATCCACAATATCAAGACACAATCATCCACAAAATCAAGAATCATACCATATCACTGTACATGTAGCACGTAACATACAATAGCCACATTATGTCCACGCATTTCAGACCCACATTATCACAGTAATCAAAACATTTCAACACTTGCATCATTTTCATCCCAAGTTTAAAAGCAATGTAAAAATGGGACTATGAAACTCACCTGAATGCGCAGCTACAAGTAACTCAAACTCCTTCCTTAAAAACTATACACAATAAAAGCTCATGTTACCATCGGTAAGCTAAACGCTTAATCCAATATAACAACCCTAATGATGGACTAATATCATCTATACTATATGTAAAGACTCTCTACCATCATTTTATATCTTCATTATATCTTTTATTTACTTTCTACTTTTATTTTAAACACTTACAACTTTCTGCTCAAATGCAGAATTTTTACCCAACTTGCACGACTTAAAACCCTTACCAAAATGCATCCACAATTCCCACAAAAATTCACACATGACCCCACATGTGTATACTAATCTCATCCAGAAGCCCATGCATTTATTCAACCCATAAGTATACCCTTGAAAATCAAACTTACAAACTGGTCAATTTCGGGTCTGATTGCACACCAAAAAGTTTCGACTTCAAAACCCAGCTTAAAATTAATTTTAGCCTTAGCCCTTTTAGGGTTTCTTAATAGACATATGAAAGTTACTTTCTGTAAAAGGGATTAATTTAAAACACTTCTTAAGTAGGGTTTTCACCTCACCTAAGTTGACTCAAAATTCGTCTGAAAACACAGTTTTGACAACGAATCTTGTAACCATTATTTAATTGACTTCCCGACCTCAAAAACTGTTGAGGCCGGATTTTTTGAAAAGAAGATTCAAAATGCTTCAGTTTAAAAAAAAGAATCATGTCATTTGCATTCTCCATCATGGAGAAAAACGTCAATCAATCTGACCTAAATTCTGCTCATCAATATAACATCAATCCATGCAAACCCTAACCTAAAATTGCATGGATTCCTCCCTAATTCAAATCTAATTAACCTATTAACATTAATTACATAATAAATCTGTATTTTTATTAAACCTAAATCCATCATAATTAAGCTATACAAAAAAATTAGGAGATTTAAAGAGGTTTAATGTATCTACCTTTGATTACAAGCCTCCTAAACAACACTCTTGATTGATCTTGGACCTAGCTTTTGAAAATGATCTCCCTAGGGTTTTGAGATGATGAAACTCACGGCACACAAGGGAAAAGAAAAAAGAATTTAGGGCTTTGCTTATATAACCATCCAATTTGAGTCCTAGTTTAGGTAAAATTGTAGTTTAATTAAATCTTTAGTTTTTTTTTTATTATTCCTTTTTTTTCTTTTACTATTCACGAATTTACTATTCACCTATATAAATTTTTTTTTAATTAACTAATAATTAACATTACTTTAAGTTTCTACAAAAACCTAAGTTATTTTAACTATACATTTTTATTAAAACGCAATAAACCGCACTTTCTAAAAATAACATTTCATTTCTAAATTCACCTGCTATTTATGGAAAGTTTGATACAAACTTTCATATTTCAACCATATCATTCCTTCCTAAAGCCACTCACATTCAATAAACGCTTATCCTTTAAAAATCAAGATTTGACGTAGCAATATATGCAAAACGTCATCCATTCTCAAACTCCCTATTCCGAAGAATGGACTACTTAACTCAACATATAAACACACATAACAAAATGATCATTTAATTCTAAAATGATCACATGCATATAAACACCACAATTACCAATCAAAACGACCACGAAACACTCAAAAATCACATAAAACGAGCAAAAACTAAAGTCTAAAGGTATAAGCTACCCTGCTCAAACCACGGTTGTCACAAGAAAGATGAAGAAATAAGACATCTTAAAACACAGCTGCAGAAGAAATAAGAAACAGAAGCTTAGTTTTTCAGGGAAAAGTTTCCACCGTTAGGAAATAATCAAAATGCAAGACCTTGCATAGAAATAGAAGTTCATTATTCTAGAAACGCCACTGCAAGTCCAAAAGTTAGGAAAGTCATTAATCAACTCTACAACGTAAAAGTTGAATTCGAGATCTTTAATGGTCCAACTTTTGGAACTACTGCAATAATAGACATAGGAGCATCGGCATACTGTATCAACAAAAAGTTATTCCAGAAGACGCATTGAAGCCTGTAACTCAGATCGTTTCCTTTAATGGCTTAAATTCAAGACAGCAAGCTACGCACAAACTGAAGCAAGGTTCTTTCCTAATTGAAGGAACCAAATTCAAGATACCCCTCATATATGCATTTGATATAAGAGACATCAATGGTATTGAAATGTTGATAGGAGCCAACTTCTTAAGGTCTATGAAAGGAGGAATCAGAATAGAAGGAGATGAAGTAACCATCTATAAGAAAGTTACCAAAATCAAAACTTCAAATCAAACACAAGTCACCAGGATTGCTGAATTGGAAGTAAGTGAAGAAGAATTCCTTAAAATAAATGAATCCATCTATTTCAACCAAGAAGGAAGCAAGGAATTCTTAGAACAATTCAAACCTATAATAGAAAGGTTGAAGCATCATGGATACATCGAAGAAGAACCACTGAAGCATTGGAAGAAAAATGGTAAACTTTGTAAACTGGATATCATCAATCCAGATATTACAATTGAAGACAGACCATTAAAACATGTGACACCAGCAATGGAAGATACATTCACAAAGCATGTTGATAGTCTTCTCAAAATTGGTGCCATTCGCCCAAGTAAAAGCAGGCACAGGACAATGGCGATGATCGTAAATTCAGGAACAACAATTGATCCTACAACTGGAAGAGAAATCAAGGGAAAAGAAAGAATGGTGTTCAACTACAAGTCCTTGAATGATAACATATATAAGGATCAATACTCTCTACCAGGTATCAACACGATCATCAAGAGAGTAGGAGGTGCAAAAATATTCTCAAAGTTTGATCTCAAATCAGGATTCCATCAAGTTGCCATGGATGAAGAATCAATCCCTTGGACTGCGTTTTTAGTCCTAGGAGGACTCTATGAATGGCTGGTTATGCCATTTGGTCTGAAAAATGCCCAAAAAGTATTCCAAAGGAAGATGGATAAGTGTTTCAGAGGAACAAAATTGTTCATCGCAGTATATATTGATGATATACTGGTTTTTTCAAAAAATGAAAAAGAACATGCAAAGCACCTAGAAAAGATGCTAAAGATCTGTAAAGATAATGGCCTAGTCTTATCTCCAACAAAGATGAAGATAGCAGTCTCAACAATAGACTTTTTGGGAGCAGTCATAGGAGAAGGAACCATAAAGTTGCAACCACACATCATAAAGAAGATCGTTAGCTTCAATGAAGAAGAACTGAAAACAAAGAAAGGATTAAGGTCATTCTTAGGAATCCTTAATTATGCTCGAAATCATATCCCAAAACTTAGGATACTACTAAGGCCACTTTATGAAAAAACAAATGCTCATGGAGATAAAAGACTGAAGCCTTCTAATTATGAATTAGTCAGAAAAATCAAAGAACAGGTTCAAAACCTTCCAGATCTCGAAATTCCACTAGAAAATGCATACATCATCCTGGAAACAAACGGATGCATGGAAGGATGGGGAGGAATAGTCAAATGGAAAAAGAGCAAAGAAGATTCAAGAAGTTCAGAAAAAATTTGCGCTTATGCAAGTGGCAAATTCTCAACAACCCAATCCACCATTGATGCTGAAATTAATGCATGCATCAACACTTTGGAAAAGTTGAAGATCTACTACCTAGATAAGCAGGAGGTCACTTTAAGAACGGATTGTCAAATTATAATTTGTTTTTACAATAAAACTAATAGTAACAAATCCTCAAGAGTTAGGTGGATCAAGTTTGCTGATGCAGTCACAGGAACAGGCATCAAGATTAATATAGAACACATAGAAGGGAAACATAACACTCTAGCTGATTCTCTCTCAAGACTTGTTAACCTTTGTTTTGCAGAATACACAGGAGAAATGAAGGAATTAGCAGCAGCAACTCTTTACTAAGTGGAGGAAGTCCTACAGTCCCCCAATGCCTTTCAGAAGAATATGAAGATCACTTGCGACGAAGTCATGAAGATTTTCAACCACTTCTAAGAATCTTCACAAAAACTATCTTCACACATGAAGAACCAGGAGTACTATACAAACATTACCAGCTCAAGGCCAACCAAACTCCAATCAGAATAGATAAATCTAATGCATGGAGATCAATCGCCCAGGACATTAAAGTTTCAACAGCCAAGGAAGCAGTCAAAGCCATGCGAAGTTTACAAGCAATCATACAATGCAAAGCCCAAATCTGCTTTGGAATGTCAACAAAAGATAACCATTGGTCTGACCAAAGAGAAGATGTTCGAATTCAAAACAAAGAAGCTAGAAGAATCCTCATCGAACTGGAAGCCTTTGCACAACTATTGGGACGCAATAACATCTAACCTTCTAGAAGATGACGCAAGCAATGACAAATACCGCTATAACAGGAAAGGATTTCTAGAAGATGATGATAGCAGTGACGATTCAATTTTAATTGTAGATCCGGGATGGGATGATTATTGTCTGCAAGAGTTAAAATTGAATCGTCCCGTTCCACTTTGTCCTGAAGCTCGAAGGGCCCGCATGTGAATCAATATGTCGGCCATCTATGTTTATTATTTTAAGTTAAAGTCGTTGTCGGCCAATGTATAAAAATTTATAATGGCCCAGAATATTCCTTGGCATATGCCATAGTTTATTCCCTAGAATATGTCAGATGCCAAAGCATATGCTTTATGCCAAAAGCATATTCTTAGTTTATTCTCTTTAGTATAAGCCTATAAAAGGCATATGTATCTTGTGAGTTAAGATCAATATAGACCCAACATTTGTCATAGACCCAATGAACCAATCCTAGCCACTCATTTTTTTTTATCAAAAATAAAAAAACCCATTTTTCACCTTTTTTTTAAATAAAATATCTTACAAACGGTAAATCGTCACACGACAAAAAATACACCATCGCGACGAGTATTTTTTTATCTTTCAGTAGACGGGTGACACGATATACTTTCGAGAAACTTTTTTTCGATTTTTTTTTCAGTCACGAATTGCGAAAATCATATATGATTCGTATAACGAATCATATATGATTCGTATAACGGATCATATATGATTTCATAAAATCATATATGATTTCATAAAATCATATATGATTTCATAAAATCATATATGATTTTATCCTTTATCTTTGGCAGTGCTTTGACTTTCCTCTAATACAAAGCATTTACTTTGAATATACTGGCAGTACTTTGACTCTCCTTTAATACAAAAGCAGTACTTTGAATATACTGACAGTACTTTGACTTTCAGACTTGTATTTCCCAACAATAACAAACTAGTGTGTAACTAGGTGGTGCCACGGGAAGACAACAAAAATCATTTATTAGGCGCAATATAGAAATTCTTTTCGGACGATATTTAATGAGAAGCACCATACTATTTTGGAAAAATGTATCTAGTTTAGTCTAGTCCAAAGCCAAAACAAATATAAGTCGGATTGTATAGCCTTTTAGCCTAAATAAATATAAAGTATGTAATTTACAGAAAACTAGTTATATGTATGGCTTGTTTTAGCTATTCCCTATACCAACCAAAGAGTTCCCAGCAGTAGCATACGATTGAGTTGTAGTGGAAGTTGAAGACTTTTGTTTTAAATTGAAGTAGCCAATATTGAGGCGTTGATGTTTACTAAATGAGAAGAAATATTGTACGTAATTCCTAGCTGCTGTTATTAGGAAACCAAATTGATGAGCAAATGATAGAAGCTATATATTTGAAATGTATAAACAAGCAAGGTTGGATCAACTAGAAAACCCCCTCTCTCTGGAGACAGAGGTCAAGGGTTCAATTCTTACTCCTTGCAAGGCTGAAGATCCTCCGGAAGCAGCCTCTCAACCTTTAGGTAGGGGTAAGGCTGTCTACATCTCACCTCCTCCATTACCCCGTGGAAGACGAGATTGGATACCATTAAGCTAGAAAAATGGCCAAAATGTAGTTTAGTAACCTTAAAGTTGACTAATAAGTGGAATTTCGACTACCATACACTCATGCTATGAATTTAACGGACCTTATCCTCAAAATGAAAATATTCACAGAAAAATAGAATAGTCTAATGATATAAATTTGAATGCACATTGAGAATGATGAAGAACACAAACCTTTGGTTTTTAGCTAGTTGTTGGAGTGATTGATATTGTTTGGCATTGGTGAGAGCAAGTTTCTTAGTGCTGGAGAGTCTCACTAAGAGGACTGTTGGCGATTGCTTTAACAGCAGTGAATGGTACAGCTGAGAATACCAATACTCCAACCAGCTTTATTTATTTATTTATGTTCACACAAAAACATTCCCTTAATCATTGAAATGGTACTGTTTAGTTTGAATAATAATAAAAGAATACATACATACCTCTTGCCATGAAGCTCTGCAGCGATATAACTGACGACGATGTGAGAATTTGAATTTGGAAGGTGGTTGACGCCGGAGAATTTGGCAGTTGGACAACTTAGGAAACACACTCATCTCACTGACTGCTTATCTGTGGAGTGCATATTTCTCTCCCAACCCAAACATTTTTATTTAAAGACACGTGGTGTTACTATCGCCAAAGTGTCTCTAACTATACAAATTTAATTTAGCACCCCTCTATCCTATATATTTTACATTTAAAACTCAATTCATTTACATATATTTTGCATCAAATTTTAGATAATACAAACAAAAATATTTAAGGTGAAAATTAAAAAGAAAAAAAAGATTACAAAACGTTAAAGTGGACATTTAATACGGGATGAAAGGAATAGCTTAAAAAATGGACAAGGGTGCGTTTGATATAAAGGGTTTGACAACATTTTAGAGACACTAGTGAAAAGTAACTAACAGTTTATATATAATGTTTGTTTGACAACGAGCAACTAGCGGTTGAATTATGTGAAACCGCTCCTATTAAAAAGGTTTCATCAAAAAGCATTTAGATCTAGCCACTAGCGTTTTGGCTCGCAAATTACATATACGCCCCTTTTAATTATTTAAATAATTTTTATGTAATTGTGTATATGTCTTTATACGTCATTTTACACTTTATAATTACAGCTACAACTACGTTACCAAACACTTTTATTTAACAAACTGCTATTGCTACTTTTGCTACTGCTAATGCTACTTCTACATTTCTCCAAAAATAACCTTAGTGAGTAAAGATCAAATGACAAGAAAAATAAAGATAACAAGAGTGAGAAGACACTACAATCACACATTTTAGATGCATGTGTAATTGTAGATGCATCTCCCTTTAAAAAATCTTCCTCATATTTAAAAATGTGTGGCTAAAAATTATTCTTATTCTTCTCATTTTAGTTTTTCTTCTCACTTGGTCCATTCTCGTAACTTACTATGCTTAAATTATGTATGCATTGTGCTGGGCCAATTCACTGCCTAATGATCTTTCACTTGGATTTGAATAGAAAATATCATAAGTGTTAGATAACCTTTAACATTATCAAGGCCACTGAATGAACAATTATTCAGTGAGGTGGCACTCAGTGAATGAAGTCCCTGAGCCACAGAAGAAGGTGATGGGTTTAGTGAGTTGTAGCAATAAACTCACTGAAATCCATACAATCTCCTCAACTATTAGAAGATTCTGAAGACAAGAGTCTGAAGAATATGCGAGATACATTTGAATGGATAAGAACAAGTACTTATCCACCTGAAGTCAAACTATCCTGAATAGGGTATGAAGACAAGTTCAGTGTCATTACTGACCTTAAAAAGTGTGCTTGTCCCATTCCTATATTATAATTGTAATAGAGACAAACTGTACAAATGTACTTGTCCAATCAAGCTTGGGACACACACTTATCACCCATGTGGGTATGACCCTACCTTAGCACTATAAATAGAGAAACCTTATAAAGGAGTAGGTTAAGTTTGTGCACTCAATGTTGTATAATTCACAAACACCTACTCCTCTAAATTAGCATAGTTGTCAACTTAGCATAATACTTTGATTTATGCTAAGTGAGCAAATTCCAGATCAAAAAGAAGAAAATTCTTGGAATTGAATAGCTTACTAAATCATCATCCAAAAATAATGTTAAAGAAAACCCATTCATACCTTCCTCTTTGGATTATGATCATGAAATGATCCCAAAATCCAAAGATTGGATTGAAAGACACAACCTTGACAGCAAACTTCTTAACTTTAACACTGGAAGACTTATAGTCACTGAAAGTCAGGCTGTAAATGAGTGTCTAAAACTAATTGAGGCACCCATTGACCCTGAGTCTTCCAAAGAGTCAGGCTCAGAACCTCTAACACCCCTACCTCCACTGAATAAATCTTCAGGGAGCTTCTCTAAGCTTTGAGGTAATGTCGTTGACTTACCAAGATCACTCTCTAACGAAGAGACCTGGTTTAGGCACCACGAAACACACAAAGCCTGAAATACAAGAATCTTCAAGTAAGAGTATTTCAGGACCTGTCAATATTTGTGATATTGAACCAGTCACCTCTTTAGTTTCTACTGAAGTCAAAAACAATGAACAAGAATCCATGATAAATGAATTGACTAAACTTGTTTAAATGTTGATAAATAAGAAGGTTAACTAATCTCAGAAGATTCAGGAATCCAAACCAATAATTCCACAATCTAAATCATCTAAGTCAGTTAACTCATCTAAAAAGAGTCAGGAATCTAAACCAAAAGTTCAGAACACTGACTCATCTAAATCTGTCCGACCAAAACCTCTTTAAAAACTCAAGCTTAAATGTGAACTTTATCCTTATACCAATCATTCCACTGATGATTGTTATAGAATTCTCTATTACGTGAAATGAAAAAACGAGGATCATAGGACCTCATATCATAAAATGTATGTTGCATCACTGAACAATAGTGAAAACTACAAGGCACAGCCTTATCAGTATGCTTCACCTTCAAAACATACGCTGAAAGCTAAGGCAAAGCCTTACCCACCATGCACTCACTACGGCTTTAACGACCATCGTCCTGATGATTGTCAAAATTATCCTGAGTGTGCAATATGTGGAAGTTATGACCATTTTACCTCAAGACACAATCGTGTCATTCTTGTCAGAGGAGGAGTAATAGTTGAGTCCTCTCAGTCTAGTAAATCCTCAGTTGGTGTGAGTTGCACTACTTGTGAAAGTAATGTGCACTCGGTACCGTAACACCATTAACACCGACACATCAGCGGCGCATCAGCTTTAACACTATAACACCAACACCTCAAAATACCCCTGTAATCATAACATCATTAACACCACTTTTTAGGACCTACAACTTTTTATTTTTTCCAATTTTTAAAACAAACTAATTTCATTTCATTAAATTAAAAATACAAATTACAATCCTAAAAAAAATACATTCAAAATTAAAAAAAAAATTCGAAAAAAACGTACAAAAATTAAAAAAACCTACGCCCTAACGACTACCTCCGGGGTTACTTCCGCGATTCCGGTACAAGTTATATTTGGCTCGAATGGCCTCTTTTTGCTCTTCGATAAAATAGGCGTCGTCCTCTGGCAAATCTTTCGTGCTAATAGCGAGAAATTTCATCTCTTCCAAACACATCACCGTGCGGTTTTTTCTTTTGCCACTTCCAACGCGGCTTCGGCGGCTTCTCATTTGAGACGAAGCTCTTTTGTCATAATATTCCCGAATTGGCTTGACGAGCTACTCCTCCCGATGCTCACCGATGTATCGAATTTGGTTTTTTTTCCCGGGGCGTTGTTTGCCGGGAGGACGTGGTCTAGCATCGGGACCGAATAGCTCATCGGTGTTTACCGTGGGGATTTCTTCATCTTCGGTTAAATCAACCGGTGCGGGTGGGGGTGCGTCCCATTTCGAATGCTTACGCAAAAGATCCCAAGCATCTTCTTGAGTAAACGAGCTATTTTTATTCTCGTCACGATAAGCCGCCCGAGCTTGTTTCATAACATCCAACTCGCTCTCACCACTTTTTGTCAAACGTGAGTACCGTTTGTAGATTGCGTTGAAATTTTGGCAATTATGGTTCAACGAATTCCATTTGCTTGAAAACATATCCTTGGTACGTTTTTGAAAATTTAACCGATTGAACTCGTTCAAAACCCGATACCAAAAAGTATCCTTCGCTTGTGACCTCCCGGCATTTTTATCTTCGGAAATGGCAACGTAACATTTTGCAAGTAAAGTTTCCTCGTCCGGTTGCCAACGAAACGAAATCCCCGCGTCCGGAGCCTCCAACAGTCTTTTCTTTGCTTTTGTTTTTTGCGCTTCGATTTCGTGATACACGTTTTGGTTGGGCTTCGGTTTGTGAGAGTGAGTTTGACAATTAGCTTTGTTGTTGTGGTATAGAGAATTGTGGTGGGTTTTGTTGTTGGTTTTGGAAGGTTTGTTGAAATTCAACAAAAGCTTGTTGTTGAATTTGTAAAAAAGCTAGTTGCTCGGGAGTCATCGGAGCTTGGCTAGAAAACCCGAGGAATTGAGAATTCACGTCGACTCGGAATTCATGTTGCCGGAGTTAAGGTGGTTTCAAAAAGAGCCTTCGTTGGGAAAGTCGGACATTTTTTTTTGCTAGTGAATATGCATAAAGATGTGAGTTTGAAGTTGTAAATGTGTGAAAAAATATATAGGAAATGAGAATATATATAGGGGGTAAAATTTTTGAAAAAAATTAATTAATTTTAAAAATTCTGCCCAAAACTAGCCGTTAGAGGGGTTTAAATTTTTTTACCCAAAAATAGCCGTTACCTTTTAATTTTTAATTTTTTTTTTAAATATAACCCAACTAGCCGTTGGATTTGAAAAAAAATATTTTTCTAATATAACCGACGTTGCCAGCGTTAGTAGCGTTACTGTGGCAACGCCGTGGCCCAACGCCTGTTGGCGGTATAGTAACGCCAACAACGCGCACGCCACGTAGGCATAACGTCGGGGTGTGCGTTACCATACCGAGCCCTCTAAGAGTTACTCTTGTATAATTTTGCTTTTTAAAGGATTGACCTATATTATGACTTCACACGCAACCACAACACTACCACGCCCGAGCATATAATCTCTCTTCGTACTCGGCTTCGTACGACCAATACATGTAAAATTGACATCCTAGACCGGCTGTAATTGAGTATTTTGTAACGTCCTCTACCTTTCACGCGTCATCAACTAATTTTGGAGGTGGTTTAATCACAAACTTGAACGAACCAGTTTTCTTTATCAGGAGTGTGTCAGGGTGTGCGTATATCGTAAGGTATGTATGTGTTTAATTAAAGTATATGAAATATATTATGGGTTTAGTTGTCACCACAACGAATGTCTTGTGATAAAATTGAATGATGATCGATATGAAGTTGATGTAGCTATGAATGTATTATGGATTTAGTTGTCACCACAACGAATCAATTATTGTTGGACTTTTGGGGAAAGGGTGGCTTATTTAGTTTAGTTAGCTTTATTCCCAAACAGTTCTTCACTCTTGGAAAATCAACATGCTTTTGGAACCCATCTTTGAAAACATTGATCAAGTTTTTTTTAGGTTTAATCTTCATACATCAATTATACTAACATAAGTTGGGAGCCTACAACATATATATTCGAATTCTATGAATAGATCTATTTTGTCTTTTTAGTTTTATTAGACATTACCATGCATGCTTTCTTTTTTTTCTTTGGTATTTGTGGTTTTTGATTACTTGGCCGACTATTTCAAAGGGGTTTAAAATCACCGCCATACAAAATCAAACAAGTATAAGACTATTTTCAAAAGTTTGACATGACCACTTAAATATTTGTATTTAGCCGATATTGAAATTTTAGATCTCTTACATATAAATATGACAAGTGGAATCTACTTTTTCTTTTCCACCATCTCATCCAATTATTTTTTTTCACATGCACCAATAACGATGATATAGTCGCAAAAACATACTATTTTTATCCTACAAAATGAAGTAAAAGGAAACAAAAAGGAAGATGCAAGAGTTGTGACCACTGACAAATAGATGCCTGAAACTAATAAGTCATGTTTACATGTTGAATTACTCAAAAGGTATCGAATGCCTTTGTATTGGTCTCTCTTACTCAAAACCCTTTCTATAGGGGGTCGCTTCACTCTTCTTAAATCGGTCATTGGTTCTACTCCTATCTATAATATGTCTCTTTATAAGGTCCCTAAGGCGGTCCTTAACACAATGGAATCTATTATAATTTTTTTTTTCAATGGCATCCAGGAGAATAAAAAGAAAATTGCATGGATCAAATGGACCAAGATGCTTGCTCCAAAAAAACATGGAGGGCTAGGAGTCTCCAGTTTCTATGCTTTAAATAGGGCCCTCTTGTTCAAGTGGATGTGGCGTTTTCTTTCTCGCGACAACTCCCTTTGGTTTCGTACTATTCTTGCCATTCATGGCTCGTATGGTCAGGGTCTAGCTGTTGCCCACCCTTCGAATTGGAGCACTATCATTAAGGAAGTTGATGTGCTTAAGGCTCAAGGTATTGACTTAATTTCTCATTGTAAAATTAGAATTGGTAATGGCAGGTGAACATGTTTTTGGAATGATTTATGGATTGGTGATTGTCGTCTTTGCGATAAGTTTCCGCACTTATATGCTTTGGATGTTAATAAAGAGTGCTCCGTGATGTCCAAGATGAGTGATTCTTTCACTTCTTCTTTTCGTCGTGTCATTAGAGGAGGAATTAAATCTACACAGCTTTCTGATATTATGAGTATCCTTGGATCGGTGATTTTATCAAGCAATGAAGATTAGATACGATTTGGATTTGAATGGAGAAAGGTGATTTTCGAATTAAACGATGTTCGCAACCTGATTGATGAAACTTTCCTGCCGAAAGATGTTGTCTCCTACAAGGTGGGTAATCGATCCCGATTAAGGTTAACATTTTTGCGTGGAAGGTTCCCCTCTTGATCGTCTCCCAACTACTCGTTCAACTGGTTAGCAGGGGTGTGCCTGTGCCCTCGTTTATCTTGTCCATTCTGTAATTTGTTTCAAGAAGACCTGGGACATACTGGTTCTCTTGTGATTTGGCGATAAGCGGTCGCGTTTAGTGTTTGCATATGGGAACTGACTTGGAGACACTCTCGATCCTATGCTTCATGGCTGAATGGTTCAAATCATTGTGGATGTCCTCTAGTTCAAAGGAGTATTTAGAAGGAGTTTTATACACGGCTTGGTTGAGGAATTAAAATTTTTAGAAACCTTCTGCTTTCGCTGTCAAAAAAAATTTAAAAAAAACCCCGAAAAGAAGTTCTTTTTGATGATATTGTTACGTGCTCTTTTACTTGGTGTAGTGCTAGAACGTAAAAGTACTTTCTCATGGGCTAGTTGGCTTCAACACCCTTATTTACTTTTTTTGTAATGTCTAGCTGTCTTGCTAGTGGTTGTCAATATATATGCCGTATCGTCAAAAATAATATAATAAAATAAATTAAATAATATATAATATATATAGATATAACAGACATATATATAATGTACCGAGCGAATGAATCATGACGCGGCCGAAACGAGGGTCAAGGGCCCGACCACACCCGACCCACCTGTTATATCAAGTGTTCATCAATCGATACCACGTACTAATGACACACATTGCCACATGTCAATCATTCATTAGGAATAGCTACATAATCATATCACGACGGATGAATGCCTCATAGCAACATGTTAGTCGACTATTTACTAAAGTGAATCTTAGGTCAATGGCAACTACTAATAACTGGAATTAATAAGCGTTTGTGACCAAAGATACTACTGAGGGAGTGAGGGGAGGGGGAAATTACTCCATAAGGTCAGTGACAACTACTAATTTGATGTTGTTCCAGTTGGGCTCCTCGTTCCCCCGAGCTATTGCAACGTCCAAAATATGATATCTGAAACTGAAGTTCCACTATTAGGAGCAAGAAATTACTCCATGTTGCCTAATTTCAGACTTTTTAACTACCGGCAGTTTTCCCCAATGTCAACACGAACCGGAACGTCCGGTACGAGATCGCGAAACGAGAACGCGGTTCGCGGGGTCCTTAAAATTCGGTACGAGCGGGGGTCAAGCTTTTCATTGTGATGCAAATTATGGGACAAATGTATTATTAAATTCAGATATTTTTATTGAATCAACAAATGTTATTAATCAAACGACACCTAGAGGTCGTTCTCTTGTATCTATTGCTGTGTATTACGAAAAGTGATTATTAAAAATTTTGCAAAAAAAACTACCAAAGTCAAAAAATCTATACAACATTATAAAGCATTTTCAACCTATTTTTGAAAAAGTTGAAAAATTAAGTAGTGCAAATCTTTATGCACATTGTACAATCTTTTTATGCAACCAATAAAATTATACGAAACAATTTAACACCCTATTTAAATGCCATTAAAAAGGTTGTTACATTCTAAGTTACTCCTTCCGTCCTTAAATAAGTGTCCACTGTTGACTTTTGAAGTCATTCTTTTGTAGCTTTGACCTTAACTATTTTTTTTGTTATATAATACTTAATGCAAAATATATGAATGGATTGGGTTTTAAATGTATTTTTCATTGATATAATTTTCATTAAGTATTATATAACACAAACAAAATAATTTAAGGTCAAAGTTGATGAAAAAAGACTTTAAAAGTCAATAGTGGACACTTATTTAGGGACAGAGGGAGTACAAAACATAATGTACAATCTTTTTATGCAAGCAATAAAATTCTATCAAATAATATAACACCCTCTTTAAAAACCATTAAAAAGACTGTTACATTTTATCACTATAAATATAACTACAATCCATTTCACACACACACAAACACACGCACAACAAAAAAATACTCACTATTCTCTCATCTCATAAAAACTATCATCCACCACCCCACCTCATCACTCCGGCCCTACCACCGGACGTCACCGCCACGCCGGACGTCACCACCACGCCGGACGCCAGCAGCCGCTGGCTTTCGCCGCCATCTCTGCCGATCTCTCGTCGGAATGACCGGCTGCCGCTCTCCCCTACTTTAGTTTGATCATTATCTGTTGCCAACCGCTGCTACCTTATCAACATGATGCACGTGACTGTATATCTTTCTCTCTTTCTTTTTTCATGGCTTGATGTTTTTTGGTGAGTTTTTATCTACTTTTTCATCTTCTCCTTTTTGATTTATAAAACCATATGGATATCTACCTGGGTTTTTTTTTCTTTTTTGTTGTTTTTTGGTTTAGGTGATTGCAGGATTTGGTGTTGGATAAAAGAAAATTTTGAAGATCGATGACGAATACATGAAAAGGAAAATTTGAAGTTCGATGATGAATACATGGGGGACAACTTTTTATTGAAAAAAAGGAAAGCATGAGGGACACATATAATATTGGTTGCGGCATTTCAAATTTTTATTGTCTCTTTATTTTTTATAGTCATGGTAATGATGTGTTCTTTTGTGTTTTTTTTGTAAATTAGTTATTTTTTGTATAAATAGTGGTTAATGGTTATGATTAATGCTAATTTTTGTAACCATCGACATTTAATTGTGTGTAAATGCCTTTATAGTTTCAGTTATAAAAAAATCAAAAGCCTCTTATGATAAATGTTATTTATGATGGAGTTACAACTCTTATGATCAATGTTATTTATGATAAAGTTACATAATCAATGCTATTTATGATGAAGTTACAACTCTAATGATCAATGCTATTTATTTTAGAGTTACAATGCAATATACTTGGGTTAAAACAAGCGCTAAATTTTCGAGACCAAGATTGATATTTATAGAACAAGATCCGTACATCGCATCAACCCCGACTACATTATAACTCATTTTGGTCAACCACAAAGACGTCTGGTGTAATAATCGAGGCAATAGGACTAGACATGCAATTTGGGCGTAACCACAAGGACGATCTTTGTAATTACCTCTTTGGTTTATGTGTATTGTAAGATTTTAGAAGAGATTGAGTGGCTAGAATCACTTTGTATTAGTGCTCATCAACTGTAGACCTACAGAATCATTTCCCCCTGGGAAATATAAGATGTTAAATTTCATCTTCCATTTTCATTTGCAATCATTCATTCATACCAACACTTTACTCTCAAAAACTTTCATCCTTTTGATAAACTGTAAGTCTTCTTCGTCTTCTTATACTCTTTACTTTTAATACTATCTCATTTTATAACATTACAGTATAATAATGGATCCTATGGGCTAGATGACAAGGTCCAAATAACTAAACAATTTAAACACTAATTTAATAACCCAGAATCATTTTATTTTTTATCAATTGTTTCATTTATATGCTCATCTCATAACTTGTTGTTCTATGCTTGTATACCAACTATAATTTACTGCATTTTTTTAAATATTTTGTGTGGTTGTTATTATTCTAAAGTACTAGAAGTGATCATTATACTGTAATGTTCTATATGTTAAATTGTTTACTCTGTTAGGGTAACGTACCACTGGTATGTATAATTCTAACTTTGTCCACTTTTTACATAGCTTGAGGAATATAATATAATCTCAATAAACTTTATAAAACGTGTCTAGACTTTAGATGGTGTCGTCTAATAACTATAACTTATTGGTATGAATGATAGAATATAATCTAAAGAAGACTATCAAACAAAATCATACCTTTTTAGTAAGAGGAATCTTTTTAACTCACGTGATGTTGTTACCATTTTCTTAGTCATGGTTTATTGGTAATGGCTATTCTTTCTGATGATCCTTTCTTGTGAACACAGCTTGATCTCATCATTGATAATGGCTACCATGTCCATTCCTCATCAGTGGAAATATGATGTTTTTGTAAGTTTCAGAGGTGATGATGTTCAACAAAGTTTCATGATCAAATGTTCAACGATTTTCATGCACAAAGGATCCATGCTTTTAGAGTATGATAAGAATTGCCTAAAGGAGAAGAACATCTCCCACATCTCTACAAAGCCATAGAAGAATCTAGGTTTTGATTGTTATCTTATCCAATAAATATGCTTCTTTCCAACATGGTGTCTGAGGGAACTGTGAAAATACTTGCAGTGCACGCAACTGCAGATCCCAAACATGAGGTTTCGGTGTTGAGTCTTTATGATGCCAAGCCTGATGTGGTGAGGAAACAAAAAAGGAGTTACGCACAAGCATTTCGTAACCACGAAGTTTCAAATAGTACAGAGGCCGGTAAATGGAAAAAGCATTATCCTGGCGGGCTACACTTATCTGGTGGATCTCAGGATCAGTGACAAATGGGTAAATTTCTTGTTTTTGTGTAATTAGTCTTGTAGTTCTACTAAAGCTTGACGCTATGTAGTTTCTCTTACTTATTGTGTCTTTGTGGTAAACAGGTATGAGTACAAGTTCATCAATTGCATCTCCAAAGACATACTCAAAATATTATGTGACGGGCCCTTGCATGTTGGTGAAAACTTGGTTGGCGTAGATTTCCATTTTGACAAATTAAATTTGTCACGCTTTGTTGGGTCAGATAAGGTTAACATGATTGAATATTGTGTAAAAAAGCGACTAGGAAAGACGACCCTTTCCAGGGCTATTTATAACTTGATGTACGTCCACTTTGATGGAAGTTGCTTTTGTGAAGGTGTCTCAAAACAACAAGGCGCAACTCAAGTCCAAATGCAAATGATTGGAAAGATCATGAAAACAGAAAATCTGAAGATATCAAGTGTTGCTGAAGGAGCTATGGTTATAAAGCAAAGGATGTCATGTCAGCGGGTCCTGCTTGTTTTTGATGACGTGGATGATCATGAGCAGTTAGAAGCTATAGCGGGTTCACATACATGGTTTTGCCCAGGAAGTTTGATTATTTTCACTGCTAAAGATAAACAGCTGCTAAGATCACATAGAGTGGATGAAATCCATGACATGGACTTTCTAGATGAGGATCGATCACTTGAGCTCTTCCGTTCTTATGCCTTTAAAGAAAAATTTTCTTCTACAGACTTCGAAGAAGTTTCTCAGAAAGTTGTGAAATATGTGCAAGGTCACCCTCTCGCCCTCAAAGTTTTGGGTCGTTTTTTATATGGCAAAACTGTGGGTCAGTGGGAAAGTGAATTGGAAAGGCTCAAAGTACATCCTAATGAAAAGATACAACGGGTGCTTCGTTTAAGTTACGATGGACTTGACCCCTATCAGAAAAATATCTTACTTGATATTGCATGTTTATTCGTTGATAAACAGGGATTTTTGGCAAGCAGAGCGTACAGATTGCTGTAACTTTTTGCGTTACAACATGCAAGTTCTAAGTTGAAAGTCCATTAATCACGATCTCGAGCAGATGACACTACAAAAGCATTACTCGTTTCAAGCAATGGCAAAAGGGCAATTGTTCGTGAAGAATCTATCATGACCGGTAAACAGAGGAGATTGTGGAATTCATCTGAAGTTTACAATGTATTGAGTGAAAAGAAGGTTAGCAGTGGTATATGATTCTTTTTTCTCTACATTAATACATTAAAGTAGTAGCAAAATATCCTAATGAAGCTACATGTTCTTGGTTTTTCAGGTGCCAATGACTGAAGCAATTGAAGTTGTAGTCCTTTTGTTAAGGAGATCTAGTCAAAAGGTTCACATAGATGCTACAGGTTTTGCACATTTGAAAAAATTGCGGATCCTAAAAATTTATCAAATTGATAAATTTCTTCAAGAATTTGAATTGAAGAACTACAATGTGAAGTACTCAGGAAGTTTGTATTTTTTGTCGAATGAGCTAAGGTTGTTTTGTTGGCATGGATGCCCTTTCAAGTACTTACCTTCAGATTTCTATCCAGAAAACATTGTGGCCATTGACATGTCTTACAGCAACATAATACAACTTTGGACAACACCAAAGGTATTTACTTGTACATACATGTGTTCGTGTTTAACACCTTAGGATATAGAAACTTATCTTCTTTTTTTCTATCAATGTCAGTCCTTTAGAAGGTTGATGGTAATGAAGCTAAGGTATTGTTGTAACCTAACAACCACCCCTGACTTCTCAGAGATTACAAATCTTGAAGAGCTAGATCTTGAAGGTTGTGTGAATTTGGTCAGCGTTCATCCCTCAATTGGAATGCTCAAGAAGCTTGTTGTATTAAATCTGAGAGACTGCAAACGGCTTCAGAATTTTCCAAGTAGAGTTGAAACGGGGTGCCAAAAAGTCAACCAACTCCCTAAAGCTGACAGAACAGCCATTACAAAACTTCCTTCTTTTGTATCCTCCCTAATAAACCTTGAATCATTATCATTCGGTGGCCAAGGGAGGATTCAACCTAGATGGTGGACTTCAATCACTGCCCCTATTGGTTTACTAAGTAAACAACAACATCCCCCAAGATCAGTTTCATTGGCAGGTCTACAAATGCTAAAGTCTCTGAATTTAAGCTACTGCAATTTTGTACAAATTCCTGAAAGCATTGGAGGCTTATCATGTCTAGAGAATCTAGACTTGGAAGGGAACAATTTTACTAGCTTGCCTGGAAGTTTGAGTCAACTTTCTCATCTTTCATATCTTTTTGTTAATGGTTGCAAGAAGCTGGAAGTGTTACCCGAACTTCCACCTAGCTTAAAGGCTATTGGTGCATCTGATTGCACCTCTTTAAGAGAACTGCTGGGATCATCTAAAGACCCATTCAGTATTAGTAATAGGCACGGTGGTCACTTCGACAATTGTCCAAATCTGTTTAAGAATATTACCATTGATAGCGGGGGGTCTATATCGAAGACTGAGTGTCTTGATTCATCTATAAATTCCCAAGGCTTTATTCACCAGTTTTCTACTTTCCTTGAGTATTTGGGTTTCCGGACTAACAGATGTGAATTCTTCCGTACGCCAGGAAGTGCCTCTGATTTTTTTAATATAATATATCATGGGAATAGCATGCCAGAGTGGTTTACAAATAGAAGTAGGGCAAATCATGTAAAGGTTGAATTACCATCTGATTGGTGTTATGATAAGAACTTAAAGGGATATGCAACTTGTGTTGTTTTCAAGTGCAAAAAGCCTTTCAACGTATATAAAGGATACTCTGTAAAGAACTTTGATGGAGCTTCTTTGATAAGAGGACGCCACTTTTCACATGCCCTTGAGGAATCTTTTAAGAAGGAGGTGATAGGGGATATGATATGGTTGCGTTATGAGAGGTATATAGGGGGATGGGAGGAAGTAAAGAATTTTGTTACATTTGATTTCGAAGAGAATAATGAAGATGTTGAGGTGAAGGAGTGTGGTTTAAGACTAATTTGTAATGAAGATATACAGAAAGAAAGAGATTTAAGTATGCTCCAAGGCCTCCCAACTCCAACAGAACATGGTGGGATGTTAAGCCTTTGTTATGGGGAGAGAGGTTATTTATCATGGTCATGGTAATCCAACTGAAAACATATAACCGTGTTTCTTTAATGTAGCACACACCAGGTATTTGTTGAAATGTGTATGAGAAGAAATCATTGACTCTTATATTGGCAAACTATTGGTAGCTAATATTGGCTTGAATGTTAATAACGTATTGCAAACATTGTTTTCGTTTCCATAGCCTCAATCTCATTGTTTTGGAAATAACATCTTTTGAGAAATGAGAAGTGTTCTTTTTTCTAATGTGTTATTGCATCACCAAACATTCATTGCTTATCATGAAAACAAGAAAAAATTACATGTTTCGTCCTTATGGTTTATTCAAAAATCACGTTTCATCCCTATTTCATTTTAAATACACCGGTCGTCCCTAATTTTGAAACTGGTAACACTGGCCGTCCCTATTTTGGATGGTCGTTAACTTTTCTCGTTAAGTCTAATTATTAAAAGGGTATTTTGGTCTTTTTGGTCCTGTCACCACCATAGGGACGAAACGTGTAATTTTTTCTTATTATTATTATTATTTTATTTTTTTCTTATTTTAAAAAATTTTAAATTTTTTTTTATTTCGGCTTTAGTGTTCGAGAATAATAAAAAAAAATAAAATTAAAAATTTTTTTACTTCAGTTTTTAAGGTTCGAGCAATTTTTAAATTTTTTTAAAAAAACACACCGTCTTATTATTTTTTTCTCGTATACTGGAAACCGAATTAAATCAATAATAATTAAAATTTTTTTTTTATTATTGCTCGTAAACGGAAACCGAAAAAAAAAAAAAATACAATTTAATTTTTTTTTTATTATTGCTAGTAAACTGAAACCGAAATAAATTTTTTTTTTTTTTATATTATTATTAGTAAATTGAAACCGAAATAATTAAAAAAAAAATTATTTTTGTAGTAAACTGAAACCTAAAATTAAAAAGAAAAATTAATAATTTTAAAGATTTTTTTATTATTGTCGTAAAACTGAATCGAAATAAAAAAAATTTATTTTTTTTTAATTTTTGCTAGTAAACTGCAAAAAACCGAAATAAAAACAAAGTTTATTTTTTTATTATTGCTAGAAATTGAAAACCAAATAAAAAAAATTTAAAATTGTTTTTTTTAAGATTTTTTTTATTATTGCTCGTAAACTGAAACCAAAATAAAAAAAATTTAAAATTTTGTTTTTATTATTGCTCGTAAACTGAAACCGAAATAAAAAAATTAAAAAAAAATTTAAGATTTTTTTTCTTTTGCTCGTAATCTGAAAACCGAATAAAAATATAGAAATTTTTAATGTTTTAAAATTCTTTTTATAAAAAGAAAATTAATTTTTTTTATTTGATTCGTATAAAAAAAATTAATTATTGCTCGTAATAATAATACTAATAATAATAAGAAGAAAAAAAATCGGTCTTTTTTTTAAGTTGATTCGTATAAAAAATTACACGTTTCGTCCCTATGGTGGTGGCAGGAGCATAAAGACCAAAATACCCTTTTAATAATTAGACTTAACGAGAAAAGTTAACGACCATCCAAAATAGGAACGACCAGCGTTACCAGTTTCAAAATTAGGGACGCCTAGTGTAATTAAAATGAAATAGGGACGAAACTTTATGTTTGGTATAAACCATAGGGACGAAACATGTAATTTTTTCTGAAAACAATGCCTCTTTGTTTTTTTATTTGATGATTCTCGCTTCTACAACCTACCAACGGGTAAGCTTCATCTCTGTATTTAAGTTGAAAATGATTTACTTTTTCTGTAGTAGATACCCGTAACATGTTTGATGAAACTTGTTTGTTAAAAACATCTTAAAATTTCCTCTCCATAGTAAATTATCTCCATTCTTACGTTTTTCATTCATTTGCAAATAGAAGTATGGAAAATCATCTTAAGGTTGAACAAATGAACACTTACAACAAACTCACAGGGGTTTAATCTAAACGTGGAGGAGATCGTTGAACTCGCCCTTACAGTCAATAATCATTTACATTTTGAACAGCATAGTGATGTAGTGAAAATAAACGAACACACAAATTGACTAGTAAAAAGAAGAAGATACTAACCTGATGTAGACTAATAACGAGATAACACAAATTGAATATGTTGATTCACCCTTTACCAGTCCAATCTTTCCAAACTATCGTTGATTCAAAAGAAATATTTCCATTAATCAGGCAAACTCCAACTATCGTTGATTCAAACGATACCGATTTATTAAAGAGATCTTTGCAATCTCGTCACAAGAAAGATTGATTAAAGCAAAACTTTTTTATCTATATCAAAATATTAAACCATATCCTACACCAAATTCTTGCACCTCATTTTATAAAAGAAGGAGTGCTTACATATTTGCCTTCTATGGCGATGTGGGATATAAGATAAATATAAACATAAACTATGAAACTGTGAAAACTACGAAACCACGAAACACTGTTAGTTTATGGACGTAAAAATAATAGTTGTGTGTTAGGATCGAACTCAAGATCACGGATTGACTCACAAAAAAATATCAGTAACGATTAATAAATATATGTATTGATTTTACACGTAATTAGTTAATGATCGTTAAGGTTTAATGGAATGGCTAAAGACACTAAACAGAGAGACTAAATAGAGGGAAATTGGAGATCAATGGAATTATAGTGTTTGTGTCTTGAAATAGGATTAGCTTCAATGTTAAGGCTTATCCTAATATAACTCAAAACAACTAATATGTACCCTATAATACAAGGGTTTTTCAAGGGTAAATATACTTGTAAAAGCCAAAAATCACTTCTCTTTTGTCTTCAATATATTCGGCTGAATAGTATTAACATACTAACCCGAATTAATTTCTTGTTTACCGGTTTACGTGATTAACGAGCTAGTTCTTGGTTAACTTGGTAATAGCGTGTGTACAAGACGGTGATTCAATCTTCCTTTAGATTGTTCTTGGAGTTTATTGATTCTTGTTCTTGCTAGAATCAAAAGGTATGTAACCATAATCTTGGTTAATTATTTTAGCTGTTAATTGATTAATTTGTTCGTATATTTATACTTTAGATGTTATAATTATAAAATGTTTATGAATGTATAATTCCATCAGTGGCATCTCGAGCCAAATTTTAACATGTTAATAATTACCAAATTATTATGATTTATGGTTTTTATTTAATAATTTTAATCGGAAAATTTTGTGTGGTTCGAACATAAATTTTGTAAACATGATTTATGGTTGAAAATTTTGTGTGTTCGAACATAAATTTGGTAAACTGATTATGGTTTGAAAATTTTGTGTGGTTCGAACATAAATGATTTTGTAAACTCTGATTTACTGGTTGAAATTTTTCGTGTGGTCTCAGAAAAAATAATTTTGATTAGATCGTAAATTTTAAATATTAAAACCTATTAATTAATTTTATACATTTGGGTTAAATTGTCATGATGTTTCGTACTGGGTTACGATCTGGTCTTGTTAATTAATTGTTAAGTAACATGTAATTAAATTTGTATGGATCATGGAAATCATGCAATGTTTAGTCATCGGAGCTAAGAACTTATGGTTACTGTAATTGTTTGTCCATTTAATTTAGTATGACAAATTCTCAAAATTCGGGAAGACTTATATATATTGATTTGATTATGTGGATAAGTAAAACCTAGAATTAATTTGGGTTCATCATATAAAATGGAATGCATATGGACTATATGATTTATATAATGCATATAAAATTGATATTATGTGTTTATAATTTAGTCTATTATTTTAATACTTGTTTGTTTATTTAAAATAGTCTGTGAATGTTGTAACAAAAGGGTACGTTTCAAAAAAAAAAATAATATTATTATGGACTAAATCCTATAAAAAGTAAGAATTGTTTTGAAGGATCTAATATTTTGATGGTAATTTTTTGCACTGAATGGTTAGTGAAATAGGGCTCATCAAAATGACAAACTGTGTGGGATGTTTTACGCGTCGCTGGTCAAACCCGACTAAAGAAGGTGGTTTGCTTCAGCGCTGAACAAATTCTCGGCTTGCTGTACGTCAAATTGGAGTTAATTGACTGTTCATAAATACAAATATTACCTTAAGGCTTGATTTGTCTCAAATTACACTCCCGAAACACTTAGTCTGAAAGTCTTATGCAAAAGTACGGTGTGGTCGAAATTGGCAGGCACTTCTTTAATTGGTTCATCCAATGCCATCACAAATATGTTGTATTTGATCATTCACCTAAAGAAGTTAATAAAAATGTTTTTTAAATGTATGCTATGGTGGTTGTTGCATGCTTTCCATACAGAATTATGATTAACATATCAAAAAATGAGTACCCTTAAAACTTAAGTCTAATGCTCTAATTAAAGGACACTTGAAATTAGTGATTAAGTCAAGTGAGACCCCCTTTTGGACTATATTCGTAATGGAAAGAATACCTATCATGATTGAGGTGAGTCTTCACATGGTATGTGTTTACGATCTTTAGATTAGAATGGATTAATTGAGTTACTTAGTGAGATCTAGGAAAATCAAGGCATTTAGAGGGGATGTAATATTGTTTACAATGCAATAGTTGGCAATGTAATCCTCATAAAATATCTAGAAAGTGAAAAATGTTTGTCAATTAATTGTTCGAAAGTTACCATGTTGAATAATTATCACTAGCAGATCAACTGATGTGATGGGTTTATGTCATTCTGGGTTCTTGTTTTCAAGGAGATATATGGTTATATGTCTATCACCTGGGGATAAATTATATTTTCTTGTAAATGGTATTATCGAAAAAATACTATTGTTTTTTGAACTTTTTTCTGTAGAATGGTCATTCACGACAATAACGCTTTTAAGTTCTAGCGTCTAACTTTCTTTGAACGAGAACATTCGATTGGCCCCATATTTCAATGATTGGCATCGTTCTCTAAGAATTGTCATTGAGAGTAGTGATATTATGATTATTTGTATAAGCCTAGTACTGATCAAACCCTGAGACTGAACAGCTGAATGAAATGGCAGCATGGAAAGAGAATATAAAAAGCCTTGATGTGGGCTTGTATTATGCTTGGAAAATGTCACCTGTCGGCAAGGCAGTTTGAAAAATTTTCCACCCCAAACATCTGGCGGACTTCGAAATATGTTTGAGAAACCTCCTGCTGTACGTGATCTTCGATCTGGTAGATACTCTAACATAGTTGCAAAAAGGCCCTGTAAATCTTTATGTTAGTGAACATGTATTGGAATTGAAAGGGCGCATGGACCAATTACATACAATTGGGAAACCATACGACATGTTATGGCTAGTTAACTTCATCAACAACGGTCCACTTAACTAAGGATTTCGGAGTTTTTGTAAGAAACTTTCAATATGCATAGCGTGGGGAAGGACAGAGAGTGATCTTACACGCATTGCTCATTGAATATGAGAAAGGGTTTGAAGGGGACAAAGGTCACCCTATCCTCAAGTATTTCAATACAAAGTGGTCGGGATAACAAGTCCAAAACCTCAAGGAAACAAGCAGAAAAAAGGGACGGGTAAGGCTGATAAGAACAAGCAAGTTGTCCATTATCAACAAAGCCTAATCCCAGAAGAGAAAAGGAAAAATCCTCATAAGGATCAAGCTTGTCACCACTGCCACATGATGGGTGACCTTGGAAGAGGAATTGCCTATTTATCTCGAAGAGATTGAGTGCAAATAAGAAGAAGTATGAGTTAGTAGCTGCAGGTTCAGGGAATTTATTTGCAATTGAATTATCTCAACTTCTAACTCACAAAATAAATTCTTGGGTATATGATATTGGATGCGGTATTTATGTTTGTAATACGCTACAGGGATTTAATGCTGAAAGGTACTTGACTTATGGGGATCAAATATCTGCATATGGGCAATGGAGCATCTAAGCAGTTGTTGAAGCCATAGGACGTTTGATTTAGTTTTACATCTGGTTTAGTACTGAAATTAAACAATTGTTACTTTGCACCTTCTATTGTTACGAGGTGTTATGTTCCTTTTCATGTTGTTGGATCTTTGGTTTTAAACATACCTGTTGTAGTAATGGAATTTTGTTTCTTTAAATGGTGTATTCTATTTTAGTGCTATTTCTGTGAATGGTGGTTTGAAATGGACATGAATAAAAAATGTCCACCAAGATAATAATAATTTCTGTCTTTAGCATCAATAAGAAGAGAAAGTTAACTTGGGATTCTTCTTATCTTGGCATGTAGACTTGCCTTATTGGCCAAGACTGCATGCAAAAGCCTTCAAAGTGTAGGTCTTTTGGAAAGTTATCAATGGGTATCATTTGATAAATGCGAATCTTGTATTTCTGGGAAAGTTGACCAAGAAAAACCTTATAATAGCAATATTGTAAGAGCTACAGATCTACTTGGTCTAATTCATACTGATGTGTGTGACCACTTAGTCATGTGTCAAGAAAAGGGGCTAGCTATCTTCTTAACCTTTCGGATGATTTCAGTCGTTATGGTATGTTTATTTGCTTAAACATAACATGAGGTATTTGAAAAATTTAAGGTTTTTCAAAGCCAAAGTAGAACTGCAACTAGGAAAAGATAGATTAATAAGCTTCTTCGATCCGATAGAGGTTGGTGAATATTTAAGCAAAGAGTTTTAAGATTATCTAAGTGGAACGGAATAGTTCAGAATTCACCTTCCTCCATATACTCACAACAAATGGTGTATCTGAAAGGAGAATTCGTACACTACTAGATATGGTACGATCTATGTTAATCTTACTCTCTACCGTTTATCCTTTTGGTTATGCCTTAGAATCTGCTGTGCGTATTCTTAATATGGTTTCCCATAAGAAGGTTGATATGACACCATATGGAAAAATATGGCATGGCAAATGTGCCGAATATGTCTTATTTAAAGGTCTGGGTTGAGACGGGTTTGTGGAACGTGACTCAGCTGATAAACTCAAACAGTGCTCTGTAAGTTGTATCTTTGTAGGATACCCTAAGGAAAAACTATGGGATTACTAATTTTTTAATTTCCACTGAAAACAAAGTAATTGTTGCAAGGTATTGGAGATTTTCTTGAAAAGAGATCTCATATATCAAGAATTTCAGTGGGAGAGATTGTGAATCTGGAAGATGATCCATATGATACATTACCTTCTGAATACACTAGCGAGACTTCCAGTTGAGCCTGAAGTCTGGGTCCTTCACGGAATTATTCCTGTCCGTAGGTCCGACAGGCATAAAAATGCACTCCAACCGTCTTGTCTAAACATGGAGGTTGAGGATGATGAAGTACGGGGACTTGGAGAACTGCTAATTATCGAGCTGCTATGATTGACCCGGAAAGGTTTTATGGCATAGGTGCAATGATGAGGAAATGAAATATCCATGAAGTCAATTAAGTCTGGTTGTTGTGACGGCCCTCCTACATGCCAAGGTAGTTAGCGAGTAAGTGGCTATACAGAAGAAGACTGAACATGGAATGGTAAAGTAAACACCTATAATGCTCGTCTGGTGGCGCTAAAGGCTGACAATCTAAAAACCTTGGGATTGATACGGGAGACTCTTTTTCCAGTAGACAGACATTAGAGCTATTGGATTTCTCATAGCCATAGCTGCATAATATGATTATGAGATTTGCAAATGGATGTTAAAAACTGCCTTCTTGAATGGTCGCTTAGATGAGGACATCTATATGGAGCTTCCCGAAGGGTATGTAGATCCAAAATTTCAAATCGGGTGCTATGCAAAATTCAAAGGGCCATTATGGTTTGAAGCAAGCTCACGTCAATGGAATAAAACAGATTTGATGAAGAAATCAAAAGTTTGGATTTATCAAAATCGTGATGTGCCTATGTATATCGCAAGCTAGTGGGCGTGATGTAGTATTCTTAAGCTATATGTCGACGACATTTTGATTATGGGAAATAACATTCCAATGTTAAGGAAGTTAAGGACTATCCTTGGAATAATGTTTTTCTGTGAAGGATTTAGGGAGAAGCTGCCTACATTTGGGAATAAGATTTATGAGATAGTTCTCTGCGGTTGATTGGACTTAACCAAAGTGTTACATCGATAAGATATGAAGAAATTAATATGCAAAACTCTAAGAAAGGTTTTAGAACGATTGGAAGCTAAACATGATTATGAGTAATGAAATGTGTGCTTCATCAGATGAGGAAAAAGTTACATGAAAAGGTACCTTATGCTTCGGCTGTAGGATCTATCATGTAATGATTGTAAGGTGACAAGGCCAGATGTGAGCGTTTGCTAAAAATTGGTCAAGTCGGTATCAACAGAATACGGGGAAGCTCCATTGGGTTCGACTGTTAAAACTATTTCTAAAAGTATCTGAGGAATACGAAAGATATGTTTTTAGTATATGCGGGTAATCAGATACAGAACTTGAGGTTACAGGTTTCTGTGATGCGTCCTGCAATGCGTAAAAGATGTACGAAAGGTTCAGAACGGGTTATGTCTTTGTTGTCAATGGTGGTGCAGTAGACTGGAAGATCTAGAAGCAGACTACCATTGCGGATGCATTGCGAACATTCTGGAGTACATGGCTGCTTCAGAAGCTGCTATGGAAGCAGTTTGGATTAGGAAGTTTGTTGAAGATATTGGTGTGATGCCTTCAATAAGTAAACCCTATTTTGTGTATTGTGACAATTTGCTTTCAATCAGATTCGCCTAATGAAACCTGGAGTAATGAAAGGGCCAGACATTTTCTGCGGAGATATCACTTATGTTCGGAACAAGTCGAGGAGTGGTGAATCAAGTTAATAAAAGTTCACACTGATAAAAAACCTAGCTGATGTTTTACTAAAGCTTTACCTAGAGGAATGTTAGTGAATGCCAAAGGAATTGGATTCGATTTAGCTAGTAGTTTCATGCATATTGTGATTAGTATTCTGGGATAAAGGTTGCTGTAAAACATTATTATTTGATAAAATAAAATGATGGTTGTGTTTATTTTGTTATTTAATTTTGTATCCTATTTTACATGTTTTAAATCCATGAATATTAAATTATTCTAAATGTCCGTTAAAAACCACGAAACATGACATATGGTGAAGGCATAATTGCATCATTCTCCCCGCATCATTCTCCCCCACTTGAAAAAACTCGTCCTCGAGTTTGCCTTACTCATCCCTTGTACTTGTAGCATCCAAATTTGTATCCCCTGCATTAACTTCTCTTTCTTTATAATGACTCGACCTCGAACCTTGATCGTTTTAAAACCGAACTCATCGACCATGGGTGCAACTTTCAAATACCTTTCTTGATATTTTTTACCAATCAGAAATTTGAACGAACTTTTGCTAACCATGATAAGAATACTTTTTCCAAACGACATCAACTCGTGTGATTTTGTATTGATGTCTTTCTTAAAATCAACATTTAAAGTAGTTTGGATCATTTAAGAGCAAAGATCATTAGCCACAACTACAATGTCTTCCATGTTTTCTTCTTCCTCACCAAATCCTCCTTTCCCAACAAATCCTTCTTCCTCCTCAATGACATCTTTAATATCGGTATCATAAACCGGCATTGATTCTTCTTCAAATTAATCATCATCAAATATTGGGGCTTCTTCATAATTGTCATCAAATACTGGGGCTCCTTCATAATCGTCACCCGCCACACCATAATCTCCCCATTCATTAGAAGATGAACAATCACCCTCAAAGAACGGATTTCCTAACTCTTCGGCTTCGCTTCTCCGACCGTTACGATCCTTACATCTTCTTAGATTCATCATATCATTCATTCGATTAGAAAATTGATCAACAAACTAATCTAATCGCTCATCCATTCTTGCCATAATACGCTCATAGACATCATTAATATTTCTGGTTCTCCTTGGAGGCATCTTAATCAGGAACTCCAGCTCTTGATACCAACTGATGTAGTCTAATAAAATAAGATAACAAATTGGATCTGTTGAGTCTACGAATACCAGAAACAATCTTCTAACTATCGTTGATTCAAATGAATACCGATAATCAGGCAAACTCCAATAACCGTTGATTCAAACGAATACCGATTATTAAGAGAATCTTAGCAAAACCCACCAAGAATAGATTGATTAAAGCAAAGCTTTATTACCAATATCAAAATATTAAACCATATATCCTACACCAAATCCTTGCACCTCCTTTTATAGGCGTAGGGGTGCTTACATGTTTGCCTTCTAAGGCGATGTGGGATATAAAACAAGTATAAACATAAACTACGAGACACAACATATAAGATAAATATAAACGTAAACTATAAAACACGACATTTCCGCATCATTACTGATGTAGTGAAAAATAATGAGATACCAAATTAGATTTGTTGATTCCAATGAATACCAGAAACAATCTTCCAACTATCGTTGATTCAAACGAATACCGATAATTAGGCAAACTCCAACAATCGTTGATTCAAACGAATACCGATTATTAAGAGAATCTTAGCAAACAGCCAAGAACAAAGAAAAGCTTTTATTATTAAAACTCAAAGATATATCCAATACAAACAAAAATGACCCTATATTTATTGGACAAGTAGAATCAACCTAAAAATATTGAATATTACTTTCCTATTTCTAAACACATAATTGATTAAGAATATAGTTTCCTAATCAAAGTTTATTGTCAAACAAGAAACATAAATAAAATAAGGAAAGTAAATATTTTGACAAATCTGCATCACTCCCCCATTTGAAAAGACTCGTGTGATTTTGTATTGATGTCTTCCTCAAAATCAACATTTAAAGTAGTTTGGATCATTGAAGAACAAAGATCATTAGCCACAACTACAATGTCTTCCATGTTTTCTTCTTCCTCACCAAATCCTCCTTTCCCAACAAATCATTCTTCCTCCTCAGTGACATCTTTAATATCGGTATCATAAACCGGCATCGATTCTTCTTTAAATTGATCATCATCAAATACTAGGGCTTCTTCATAATCGTCATCAAATATTGGGGCTCCTTTATAATCGTCACCCGCCACACCATAATCTCCTCATTCATTAGAAGATGAACAATCACCCTTAAAGAACGGATTTTTTAACTCTTCGTCTTCACTTCTTCGACCGTTACAATCCTTACATCTTCTTAGATTCATCATATCATTCATTCGATTAGCAAATTGATCAACAAACTGATCTAATCGCTCATCTATTCTTGCCATAATACGCTCATAGACATCATTAATATTCCTGGTTCTCCTTTAAGGCATCTTAATCAGGAACTTCGGCTCTGATACCAACTGATGTAGACTAATAACGTGATAACACAAATTAAATCTGTTGATTTTAATGAATACCAGAAACAATCTTCCAACTATCTGATGTAGTGAAAAAAACAAGATAGCAACTTGATGTAGTAAAAAAAGAAGAGATACCAACCTGATGTAGACTAATAACTCGATAACACAAATTGAATCTGTTGATTCACCTGAATACCAGAAACAATCTTCCAACTATCGTTGATTCAAAAGAATACCGATAATCAAGCAAACTCCAACAATCGTTGATTCAAACAAATACCGATTATTTAGAGAATCTTAGCAAAAACCGCCAAGAATTGATTAAAGCAAAGCTTTATTATCAATATCAAAATAATAAACCATATCCTACACCAAATCCTTGCACCTCCTTTTATAGGAGAATGAGTGCTTACATGTTTACCTTCTAGGACGATGTGGGATATAAGATAAATACAAACATAAACTATGAAACTACAAAAACCACGAAACACGACATATGGTGAAGGCATAATTGCATCATTCTCCCCGCATCATTCTCCCCCACTTGAAAAAACTCGTCCTCGAGTTTGCCTCACTCGTCCCTTATACTCGTAGCATCCAAATTTGTATCCCTTGCATCAAAATCCCTTCTTTATAATGACTCGACCTCGAACCTTAATCGACTTAAAACCAAACTTATCATCCATGGGTGCAACTTTCAAATACTCTTTTTAATATTTTTTGCATATCAAAATACTAACCTCGACCAAATTGCCCTTTTGCAACAAAATTAACTCATGAGGGTTTGAATCTAAGGTTTTTGAAAAATCAACACTTATAGTTTGGATCTTTGAAGAGCAAAGATCATTAGCCACAACTACAACGTCTTCCATGTTGTTTTCTTCCTCACAAAATCCTCTTTTCCCAACAAATCCTTATTCATCCTTAATGACATCTTCAATACCGGTATCATAAACTGGCATCGATTCTTCTCTACACCCAATACAACACCCGAAAATGACACATTAGTTTCATCCTTTTAAAAACTTGGATAATTGTCAATAAATCCTTCTTCCTCCTCAATGACATCTTCATATTGATCATCATCAAATACTGGGGCTTCTTCTTAATCGTCATCAGACACACCATCATATTCCCATTCCTCATGTTCTACAAACAAAGATGAACCGTCACCCTTAAAGAACGGATTTTCTGACTCTTCGCCTTTACTTCTCTGACTGTTACAATCCTCATGTTTTCTTGGATTCATCATATCATTCATTCGATCAACAAATTGATCAACGAACTGATCAAATCGCTCATTCATTCTTGCAATAATACGTTGCTCAAGTTCTTGTTCGTAGATATCATTAATATCTCTATTTCTCCTTGGAGGCATCTTAATCAGGAACTTCGGCTCTTGATACCAACTGATGTAGACTAATAATGTGATAACACAAATTGAATCTGTTGATTCCAATAAATACCAGAAACAATCTTCCAACTATCGTTGATTCAAAAGAATATCGATAATCAGGCAAACTCTAAGAATCGTTGATTCAAACGAATGCCGATTATTGAGAGAATCTTAGCAAAAACCACCAAGAATAGATTGATTAAAGCAAAGTTTTATTACCAATATCAAAAATATTAAACCATATATCCTACACCAAATCCTTGCACCTCCTTTTATAGGAGAAGGAGTGCTTACATGTTTTCCTTCTAAGGCGATGTGGGATATAAAACAAGTATAAACATAAACTACGAGACACAACATATAAGATAAATATAAACATAAACTACAAAACATGACATTACCGCATCACTTGTTAAACCTATGTTAAACCTAGTTCTAATGGTAATGGGGGGGGAGGTTTTAGTCTGAGAGAATGGCACAAGTTTTATGGTGACAATAATCAATTCTAAACACAATAAACATGCAAGAAAACAATCAGAAAATAAAAGAGCGGTACAAGCCAAATGATAGAAAACTGTATTAGCCATATTAAATCCGATTAAATACTGGTTTGTTTGTTTAGTGCAATGATTTCTTATCTCGAAGCGGCATATCATTCTTAAAACTTAGGCGGGACATCATCCTAAGACTTAGACACGTTGAATCCTGTCATAATTAACGTATCCGCATAAAGCATCCTTTTAGTTTAATTATAATCTATCTATGGATTAAAGCAATGGTGATCATGTTAAACCCTAGCCCGTCGGGACTTTACCCACTTACTGTTTAACGGTGTTTTATATACTGGTAGTTCACTGTTCAAGTCTTTATCAATTAATTAAGAACATACTTTTTGAAGCATTGCGGGTCACCTGTCGATCTAACTAAGCTCATAATTTAAAAACAAAGATAGAACATTATTTGTGATCATATTGGTCCAGTAATATAAAACACGATATGGAGAGTTATCCCAATATCTAGTTCACTTGTTAGGCATAACAAGACCCAGTGAATGATAGGTCGCATATTCAAACACGTAAACAAGTATTAGGTGATAAACATAATTAAACTCTCAACGATAAATTAAGCAATCAGATTAAAACAAACCAAGCATTAAATCTTCATTAAGATGGCTAATACCCATAACCATTGTAATTATACAAGCGTGATCAAATAACCAAGGTAAACTAAATGTTTTACCGAACGATACCAAAAATTAAATGATTACAAGAGTATAGGAATTACATGGTGTCTTCTATAGAATCGTGATCGATGCTTGACCTTTGGCTGCTCTTCTTCTCTTTAGAAAATCGTCTTTTATGTGTATGGTATAAAGAATATGATTTTGCACACTGAAAACTCGTTTTTGAGTCTTCTATTTATCGTGTCTGAAAAAGACTAGATATGTTGTATTGAATGAGGTCAATACGGCGTATAGGGGTGTTTTCCTTAGAGTGCGCGCTAAGTTTATAATCAATTAGATATATCTTCCCAAATTATATTTATTCACCAAATCTCTAAATGTCTATCCAGCTGGATACAGCATATAAAGAAACTAGGATACGCCATATTGGGAAGTGAGAATGCGCGTTTTCTTGTGAAGTCCAGGCGCTGATACGCCGTATCTTTTTTTCTGGATATGACGTATTGAGCAGAAATAAGCAATCTTCAAATATCATCGTTTAAGCTCCAAAAAGTGCGCCTTTTAGCATGTCTTCACAAATCACTCCGTAATTACTGCAATTTACAACTTTAAGCAATTAAGTAATGATTCTTGCAATAATTATATAAAAGTGAGTAATTTATTTGGGATAAATGATGGTATAAATGTAAAGTTATTTAATGTCATCAAATACCCCCCCCCCCCCCACTTGAATCCTACTTGTCCTTAAGTAGACTCTAGATTATATTGAAAATGTATCCCAACCGAAGTTAAGGATTTTTCTGTTTAAGCACTTATTTCGTTTTAATCACCTTTGCAACATTTAATTGGTACGCTCATTTGCTCGGTCGTGATTAGTTTCGTATCATATGCTTGGCAAGGATACACATCTCCACCACTAGAGCTAAGGAGTAACAAGTCAAAAGGTAAATTGGGTTTTTATTATAAGGCTAAAGGGTTGATCATTCTAACAATCTTTCACCGATAAAACCACACCAACAAGGCAGCTGAATCATACATACATGGTCGTAACAACAAAATAGACATGTACAATTCGATCACATCCTTGTTCGAGTTTAACGAAGGGTTAGGATGAAGAACGATATAGGGCAGGGATCTTCTAACTTTCACCAAAATTAATAAACCAACAAGGACGCATACATGGCCATAACGATGGAATAGACATGCATGGCTCGATCTCAACCTCGTTCGAGTAAAACCTAAGGTTAGTTGCTAGGAAAGGGAAGTAAATTGTTGTTAAATAAAATTCACAAAACGATAGATTAAGCTTGGACAAATAAGGTAGTTGCTAGTAACTTTTCCCAACCGTTCCATGATAAAGACTCAAAATATATACAAATGCCTCGACCATAGAAATGACAAAGACAACCTAAGTTGGCGTTCCCATAACGCTCAACTTCCCAATCATCCTAAACTATACAAACTTTTACAAAAGTGGTGATATCGACTACTTTATACAAAATTATACATCGTTGATTTTTACCCACATATCAACGAATAATCGATCCTTCCAAGTATTTCATCGGTTTAAGTTCAACGAACCGACTATCAATTATCCTCCACTTTTTTGATGCATTTTCTATTTTTCCATTTTTTACCATAAACCTCGGTGCAATTTCACCGTCTTCACAATCATAATTCTTCCTGATAATTTTCCCTTTAACACTTCATCTTCAGACATAATACATAATTGCGAAAGTACCAAAATATACGAGCTACATATTTTTCCATTTCATTGTGCAATTTTTCGACCTAACCGGAGATAGAAAATTTCACTTTGACACGGGAAATACAAAACTTTACACAAAAGCAACTAGCAACTTTGATTAAGTAGGTTTAATCTACAGGGTAGGCTAACGTGTAACGAAATAGACATATGGTGTGAAAAAGACAGGAATGGCTCAACAGGTTTTTCTAGGGGATCTTACTCTTATATTGAGAGTAAGCAAAGGGTTACACGGGGTTTAACTAACCAGTGTAGTAAGTTAATTTACAACATTTAGGCTTTTTGGTGTATTCCTAGAAATTTACTAGTTAAACATGTTACTCCATCTAAATCCATAGTACTCATCGTTGTGGTCTCGAGTGATATACCAAGCCAAATTCTAAAGTCCACTACATCACCGGCACACTCGTAATTTTTGTGGAATTTTTAGTAAACGTTTGGAAACGGAATAGGCTTAATTCTAACACTTTGGTATTAAGGGTTATAGTGCGCGAGGTCATGTAACTAGTAATTTTTACAAAAGTTATGCTAGAAATTTTTTTAAAATTTGGAATAATTTTAACATATAGCATATTATTTGTAAAAGAAAGGACAAGTAGGCGTTCTGATTCTCCATCCTTCCACTTAGATTATACAACGTCCTCGTTGTATAGATAAAACAATTAAAGAAAATGGGAAATAAAATTAGAACGAGGAACTCCCCTGATATGTTGCTCGAGATGATTCTCCAATTTAAGTTCTTGAGCAAAAAGTATGTTGGCGAGGCGTCAGAATGCTTCGTACGAGTTCAACACACGTCTTTTTCAGAGTATACCATATCTTCGATTTCTTTAGACCAAGGTCCTGCATAAAAGCTTAGAAGACGAAAGTGAAATTCCTATCTCGGTTATATAATGGTTACAATGCAAGAAAATAATTAAACACACTGTACAGGAGATCAATACGCCGTATCCCAAACCCAAGGATACGCCGTATTGCATCATGTACAAACAAATGTTTTAAAGTTTTGCATAAATTAAAGGTTGATAACGTCCAGACAGGTTCGATACGGTGTATCCATAGAGATTCGATACGCCGTATTGAGTTTCTGGGAAGACAAACTCAATAAAACAATTAAAATTATAATTCAAACAATTAAAAACAACTGGATTGTCTCCCGGTAAGCACTTTTCTTTCAGATAGTCTTTAAGTTAGACTTTTTCCTTCCCTTCTTCTCACATTTCAACACTTTTTTCATGCAAAGGTTTTTGAAATCTTGAGCCTGTAATTAATCAATGAGTTATGTTGCTAAACTTACTACCAGGCTTGATTCTATCACACACAGGCAAACCAAAATCATCACATCATAATATATATCAAAAGATAACGTGTTATAAATACATCATGATATGAATAATATAAATGTACATAAGATCAAAAGTAAGAGGGAGAGTGATCATGGATCTGGCTGCTGTGGGGTTGAGGTGCTGGCGTCGTCGGTCCTACGTCTGGTACGTCTCTGGTAGGGCAACTGTGGGCTACCTACGATAGTGCTATCAAAGGCCTGGTAGGTGCGACCACTGACATCCATCAGCTGAGTCATGCAACTGACCATCTAGGTGGTGAACCTGCCCTGATCAGTGATCAATCTAGCAACATCTCCTCGCAACCCCACAACGCTCTGTCGCAACTCCTGTACCTCCTCCTCGAGCCTGGAAATCCTCTGCTATATTGTCCTGGGGGCAGGTGGCGGTGGCTGAGGTGCCTAAACGGGTGCTGGATCAGAGCACCCTCATCAGCTGCAGGAGCATCCTCAGTGGCTCCAGAGGTACCAACTGTAGCATCCGGCTGCCTCTCTGGTCCCAAGGCTACCCAAGCCCATGAATCACCAATCCTTAAACAGATGTTGATCCTACCAAGCTCATGCAAATCAATTAACGGGAGCTCACGGGTAACCACTGACAAACCCCTCAACCCCAGATGATTAACCAGTCCAAAATGAGTTGTAAGACACCCAATGACGTGACCCCCGGACAACCTAGTTCCACTCTTCCTCCCCTTAGCATGCCTAAACAGGTACTGCGCTAATAGATACGGGACGTTAGCAGTCCCTTGGTCCATGCTGCGAAGATAAAAGAGATCGACACCGGTCACCTTCTCAAGTACCTGTCCCCTGCCAGATATACTACAGGCTATCATCTTATGGCATAATCTCCTCACAGGGTCTCGAATGAAAACATAAGAGGGGCGGGCCCTAAGAAGTCCTTGTCAAACGAGATCTCCATCCAATAATCCCTAATATCCCCCTTGTCGGGGATCACTCTCTCACTACCATGCGAATAAGCTCCAAACCCAGCCTCTGCCATCTCCTCCTCAGTATGTAAACCCAATGCCAAAATGAACTATCTCTAAGTCATCATACGCCTAGCTCCTCCCAACTAAAAACACAATGTGTCAGCAACGTCCAAACCCATCTTCGTATCGCTCATACAAAAACTCCAAAATAAACTCCCGAACCAATAGTGCCCTGATCTCAAATAACCTCCTCCACGCATGACTAGTAAATAACTCCTGCCTCTCATCTCTAGTATAAACCATCCTCAACCGATCACCCAGAGTCTGCCTCATCCCTCGGTCAAACAGGAAAAATCTAGAACGTGTACCTGGTTAACCGACCTACCCCATATCGTCTCAATCCTCTGGTCATAGTTGTGCACTATATCCTCGTCGTATCCCTTAACCTGGTACCTAAGCCATGGGTGTCTCTGATCCCTAGATGGTAAAGGTGTCATATCTGCAAGTAACACGGAATCAGTACACAGATAAATTACATTTTTAACTATTCTGTTCCAGGGGTAGATACGGCGTATAGGGAGAAATAAATACGCCGTATAGAGGTTTTATAATGATACGGCGTATAGGGTAGATTAAATACGTCGTATAGGGAATTATGCTAAGGGTTTTCAGAAGATATCTATACGCCAAATCCAAAATAATGAATATGTCGTATAGATTTCAATATTTAGGGGGAAAAAACTTTGATACGCCGTATTCATTAGAAATGAATACGCCATATCGTATCAAAAGTAAAAAAAGAAATGGGTTTCCCCTGTTTCTACCTATTTGACCCCACAACTTTGACTATGTTATAGTCATAAATCTCAGCTTTTAATTATGTATAAAACTCAATGGGGGGGCATACAATAGGTATATGGGGAAAAATCACAAACCCTAATTCGAAATCAAACCCTAATTCAATTTAATTTGAAAAGAGAAAAAGAGTAGAGCATACCTTATGATTAAGAGTTTGAAGAACACAGAAACAAGGATTTGATTTTTGGGATTTAAAAGGCGCGGTAAAAAATTTTGTTTGTGGAGTAAAAGGTGTGTGTGAAGAACAATCCGACGTATATGTTGGGTTTTTATACCCACGCTTGATACGCCGTATAAGGAATCGTCCAATACGGCGTATTGGACAATAAATTGATACGACGTATAGGTGTACCTTAATACGCCGTATTCATTCTTGGAGACCAAATTTTAAAATATTTAACAATGTAGAGAAAAACGCACCTTGGTCTCTGTAATATTTTTAAATGAACACCATCCTTATAATACTGATTGGGGTGGAACGGGATGCCGAACGACACATATAGATTCTTAAGAAGACTTATTGGTATCCCGTTGTTAAGATAATTCCAAGTCACAATAGTAATAATTAATTCTATCATAAAGCTTCTTACATTGAAGATTTTTCTAATTTTATCATGACTTGTTTTCAGAAGCTTATTTGACCCTTCGGTATCGATGTTTATTTCATTTCTTCCTGAAGACTGTGTTACATCGATATCATGATCATCAATGTCCTTTTTCGATTTTAGATTATTGTGAAAAACTATGTCAAGAGGAAATGAATTAAAGTATAAAACGTTTTGTTCCTCTTCATCATATTCGGACAATGATGTTTCATTTTTTGAATCAAATTTATCGATATGTCAAGGACTTACAGAAGGTTCA